>APFE030098939.1:112424-150430 GCA_000404065.3 Pinus taeda | reverse complement strand
AAGGTGGTGCCTAGATAATTTTCAACCATTAAAAATTACTTATAATGAAATTAACTTTAATTTTAATGCCTTGGTAATTGACTTAATATTATTAAGTGTGTATAAATCCATTTAGATTTTAAAAATTGGCTTTTAACCACCCCAAGAAAGTCTTTTATTGAGTGCGTATAATCATTGCGTTCAAAATTAGAATAACTCAAAACTTAACAACATTTTACATTCATAAAGTGTTAATGCTTCTTGCCCATTGGAGGATCTATTTGTGATCTTTGGCCTTATATAGTGAATTTATATAGTGATCATAAATTCAGAGTGAAACAACATTGAGACTAAAATAACATAGGTTTATTTATTTATTTTATTTTAGGTTGAATCAATATTTTTCCTATTTATTTTATTTATGGTGGATTAATTATGGTTTTTTTTTCCAAGCTCATCAAGTAAACATCAATAGCATTTATAGGTAGGAATGTGTTTGATAAGGCAAGAGCTAACTAGCATGCCATAGGGCATTAAATGTCTGGTTAGCTGCATGCCCGATAACCCGATAACACACCGCTATTATTTTTCATTTATCTCGTCACGCGTGCGAGTGTGTTATCGAGTTATCGGACATGCAACTAACCAGTGATTTAATGTCCTATGGCAGGATGGTTAGCTCTTGCTGTTTGATAATGTTTATATATATAATTTTATTTTTTATTTTTCATTTGTAGTAGTTAAGTTGATTTGAAATATGGCCACTTGCAATTAATTATATAATAGTGGATTATTGTCACATTTTTAAGGGAGGTTAGGTAACAAGCATTTTACTCCATAATGGTCTATTAATGAAAAGTAATTGCTACAAAATTTAATATGGGGCTAGGCAATAATGAAGAGAAGAGAGAATTGGTGGAGAGAAAAATAGAAAACTTCGATTTGAGTAGGTCTAATATTAACTAGGCTTAAGCCAATGAGCATCAAGTGAGATTGAAGGGAAATCCCTTAAGAATTGACATGGTTTAAAAAATATTCAATGAAGGTACAATTAATGGAATCATTCGCCATGGGGGGATTGAGAGAACTTAGCCTTAGGAGTGGAATTGAAAGTGAGGACCAAGGATTAAGTTGGCATATGAAAACATAAATTTTTGGAAGAGGAGTCCTCTCAAAATCTAAGGGAGATGATATTTCTATGAAAGTGCCACCTGTAGGGCAATTATACCAAATATGAGCTTTGTAAAGTTTGAGGAAATGATTTGGGATAATCTCATTAATGGGTATGTTCAACTCTTGACTATTTAACCTCCAAATAGATATATTTTTGACATTGTTGTGAGAGGGATGAGATAGTACTCTCCTAACAGTTTGACATAATACAAAATCTACCGTCAATTTGATGTTCTCTTTGATTGGTCATTTCATACAAGAGGCTATTGAGATGCCTCTTGACTTGTTAGTAGGATACCTCCTTGAAGGCTTTGTCCACTAGCTTTGTTTTGTGGAACAATATATGTGCTAGGAATGGTGAGGATTGAACAATTCTCATATGCAAGGCTCTAATATTGATTGTTGAATCCCCTAACATTAAGATTGTTCCTCATATGTGTTTTTTGAGGAGTCTTGTCACTTGATAGGACTCAAGCACTTGTGCTTCATTGTTAGTGGAATGGTCTAGACCTAAATACAATCTTAGATTCTAATATCATTACATATTAATAATGACCCCTTTGCTCCTACCACCCCTTTTACAATGATTTATAAGCATTGTTTCTTACCGCTTCACTCATACCACCCATTTTACAATAGTATATAAGTATGGTTTCACATGATAGTTAAAGTATGATGCCATTTTAGGTTGAATATGATGCAATGAGTTAAATTTGTTGTATTTATCAAATATGACTTCTTATTGCAAGGAATCACGAGGCTTGTAGGGAATTGGCTTATGCCAAAATCAAATTGGTTATGATGGACTCAATATGATAGACACAAAACTAAATTGTAAATAGTAACTTCATCTAATTGACACCTTGCATCATTCTATGTAAATATATGTGGCAACATTTATGGAACGTGATGATTATCAATGTGTTTTAAAGAATCAAACCAAATGAATTTTCTTCCAACCAAAAATATTATAAAAATATAGAAAAAAAAAGTTAAGCAAGAGAAAAGATTTACCACCATTGAAAGATCATGCAAAGTGGAACAATATCTTTAAAAGTTTGGTCAGTTCCAAATCAACCTAAATCATTCAAACCTTTAATCAAAGTTCTTTATCAATGTCAAATTATAATTTTCTATATACAGCTACATTTTAACAATTAGGAACAAAATTATTATAAAATTAAACAATTTCAAAGAAATAGATATTAAAATAAATATTATTACTTATTTACACATCTATAAAACTCTATTAACATAATAAATTGATATATCACCAAACAAACCTATATTTAATTAATAATTGGTTGATAATGCCATGTAAATTAGATATTAGACACTGATGGCAACTTGTGCAACAAACATAGTGTGTGCACAAACACAAAGCAAATCATGCATTGTTTGTGGGAAGTTGAAGGAGACTTATCACAATGTGTACAAGATCTTTTGTACAAGTTCTCCCAAAAATAGTGGTATTGGACTAAGGCTTTGTTACTCCATGCATTATTCTAGATGAGTGAACCTAAATAAGAGCCCTCCATGCAAAGGAGGCCATCCTTAGGTTCTTGCCCCACATAATTGGCCTTGTAATTTTTTATCCATGGGTCATCCTTAGTTTTTACCCATCTCCACTAAGTTTTGGCTACCAATGCTTTACTCATGATCAAAAGGCCTTTAATCCCCAATCCACCTACTTGCTTAGGTAAACATACCTTGTCATAGGAGACAAAAACCCACTTTCTCTCTTTGCTTAATCCTCACCATAGGAGGGTTATTTGAAGCAATTAGATGGATTTGATGATTTTTAAAGGGGGTGGATATATAGAGGAGTGGAATGAGGAACATATTTTATGAGGGTGATTTTTCTTAGTAAGGTTAATAATATTAAGGTCTAGTTATTCAATTTATCATTGAGTTTGGAGAGTAGGTCCTCCCATGAGATGTTCCATATAGCATTCTACAAAGGGGGTGAAGCTAGGTACTTGGAGGGAAGGGTTACCATTTAAAAACAAGGAAATTTAGTTATGGTGCATTAGATTCTTAGAGGGGTGTTTAAGAAAAAAATATAGGATTTACTTTGGTTGATAATTTCCCTAGTGGTTAACGTAAAAGTGTTCATAATTTTTTTAAGAATTTGGGCCTCTCTGATGGTTGATGCCAATATAAGTAATGTGCCATCCACAAATTGCAAACAAGAGAGAGGATCTTTATTTGATTTCAAATTAATGCCATTGATTATACCTAATCTAAGGGCTTACTTTAGAATTTTACCTAGTCCCTATGCAACCGACATGAACAAGGAGGGAGGTAAAGGATTGCCCTGTCAAATTCCTTGAGAAGGATTGAAAGTGGCAAAGGGAGAACTAATGACCAAACTTAAGTAAAATGAAAAAGAGACTAAATTATTTACATAGGAGATCCAATCATAACAAAAGTAAAAGGACAAACTCAACTTCTTTTTGTTAAAATTCTTCCCAAAATATAATATTTTTTTGGAGATTATAGTTCTACTCAATCGATGGTATCTTTGACCTTAGAATTTTTTTCACAAAGGTTTTGTAATATTCCAAATTTAAATTTTCGACAAATAATAGATACATGAACTAGGCTTTAGAAAATAAACTTTTCTACACATACACCAATCAATAAAACATAAGCAATAGGCGAGTAAGCCATTTTATTAATGTGGAAAATTGAGTACATCAGATGATGAGAAAGATAGAACATGGGCTTTCTACTTCAAGCTATGCAAAATCCAGGTGAGAGTACAATGTTCATGTGCCAAAGAGGGTGTCCATCAAATATTGTGCCCTGCCCCAAAAAAATTGTTGCTGCCTAATGAATGGAATTGAAATATCTATCCTAAAGAGTGCTCAAAATGAGCTAAAAATACGTGAGTGGCCTCCTCACTAGATACCCAACAAAACCCAAAAATATATCATGAACCCAAGTGGTGAGAATGGTCCCCAAGTGAATTTTTCCCTCCTCCAACAATTTCTACTATTGTTTGTTGGATGGAACTAGGATATATTCCCTCAAAAGTGCTCAAATATTCTACAAAATTAATCCTAAGCCTCATCTCACCAAACCCACAAAAACCCAGAAATGATTTGGGCTCGATCCAGAAGATACCAATGACCCAAAAAATGTGTGTTTCTCCCACCAGTCTACTAGAGAAGCTACAAGAATCAAATTGCTGCCAACGTGCCCAAATCTCCCTCAATGAAGTCCTCCCTTACTCCAACAAATTTCTCCTCCCAATCACCAAGTGATTTCCAACTCCAATGGCTCCCCAAATTCCAAGTCTTAGAAAGTGTGCAAAAGTTTCCACTAAACACCTACACAGGCCCAAATAGGAGCAATCTATCTCTCCAAAATGCCATACCCTCAACCTTGAAAATCACCCAAGAAAAATTTCCTCTACTCATGGTAAAATCACAACAAAAACTTGAAGAAAACAACCCATATACATTTGCTCCCTCAACCCCACGAATTTGGCTTTTGCGTATGTGGAAAAACCACACCCTTGCTGATGAAAGGCCTACAAATTAACTCCCCAAATGCCTGGAAGAAACTCACAAATGCACTCCTAGGTTGAAACTCAAATTTCATTGAAGGTGGAGTTGGAATTTCTGCCTAGAAATCCCCTTTTGCTAAGAAACATTGGTTGAATTGGCTAAACAACTCAAGAAAACTTGTGTTCATAGGTAAAATTGTCAAAAGATCCCAAATGGGGGAGTATTTTCCTTATAAAGGTTGATCCTGTCTCCCTTGGTGTACCCTATTTTCCACTAATTTGCATCCCTTCCTTTCTGTCTCTTTGTCCATAAGTGTGAATTATCTCTAGAGGTTAAATTCTTCCTTTTTGTTGTCCCCACATTCCACCAAGGCTGCAATTTCTTCTATTTTCCCAAGTCCTCATGTATCCCATATAAGAATTTCCTCCAATTCCTGAATTAGAAAATTGTGTTATGCTTAGCATCACCACAAGGATCCCCACTGACCTCTTCATATGAAAAAACCAAAATTGGGGATATTACAGTCCTCATCACCAAAAATTACTTGTCCTCAAGCAATGCCTGAACAAGCACCCTCTCTGATTGTCGATCACCACTATCACCACCAGTAATACCAGGGTCCCAAATGTGCCATTGAGTCATCCCCAATCCCTCACTGTCTTATCATTGAGGAATCCCTCAATACTAAGATCCTAATTCATCCTAATCAATGTGAAGAATTCCTTGCTCCACTCATTGTCCACCCAGGTATAGGTACCATAATCCCTCCACATACTATCAATAAGTAAAGCATCATGATAATGTAGGACTTTGTCCAACTCCCCATGAAGCTACCCTACCGAGTAGTCCACCTCATGCACTCCAAGAGTAAACTCTTGAAGATACAATCCAATCCATGTAGGGATGAATTCTATTCCGCATGAGCCTCCCCCTATCCTCTTGCTAACCTTCCCGCCATGTTGATGAAGTCTCCCATGCCATTAGTAAGTCACAAAATCCCAATGGAAGATCTGAATTATCTCCCCTTGTAGTAGCCAACTCATCCCAAAAAGGTCATTGAGTTGTCTAGTACTATGAAGCTCATGTTCCATGCTAGTCTCAAAAGGGTGCCACCATGTTTCCATTGTGCCACTCTAACTCTATTAGGCTTTCCATTGTGTGCACACTATATCCTCCTCCCTTGAAACCTGGTGGTGAAATATCGACAAAGGACAAGCTCATCCTACCTAGGTATCTTATGATGTCAATATATACCCATCCATTACTAATCCCAATCCTAAGATTCAACTAGAAAAGCCTACCTCACCAAACAATAAAGTTCTCATTGATCCCCCATGTGTTAACCCCAAAGTGAACTAGATCACCCTCTTTTATGGTCCTACTCCTCACGAAATGGAGTGGTATGTCAGCCAACTAAATCCCTAGATCCCATAACCAAATATGTTGCGATGTAGTCTTGATAATTACTAAAATCCACTTTCCCCACATCTCTTCTCCCTACATGTAATCAATGTATGGAATCCACACAACATGAATCAATCTAGCCCATTCAAAACTTCCCTACGCCTTCCATACCACACCATGGGATTTGTTATCTCGTCTCGTGAAAAACACACCCTGATACTTCTTGGAGACTAAATATCCACCCATAAGAAAGGTAAACCACCTACTATATGTGCTCACGTGAGACCTCAAAGTTCCTCACCCAAAATGTGTCATGCATACCCTTAAGTGTGAACTCAAGTGTGGAACATATGCTACCTCCACAAAAAACCATGCACTCCCCAAACCTGTACCTGTCAACTCATGCCCTGACCCAATGCCACTAATGAGAAGTCTCTCCCATGGTGTGCTGAGTCCCATCCAAATATATCAGGTGAGCTCCCTGTCCCCTATTGCTTGTGCCCATAGTGTTAAAGGACAACAACCAAATAATTTTTGCCTATAAGCAATGTAAAAGAGGGACAGTCATATGAGTCCCCATGGATACTATCAAGTGCCTCTCATATGCATCCTCATCAATCTTGGATGAACTACACCTAAAGGTATGAATAGTGTCCCTGTCCATTAGTCTCCTTGGAGGCAACACTCATAGACCCCACTGTGCAGCACCATATGCCCCTACATACCACCGAGTATCCCTGTACTCCTCAACATGCCACTGTACAATGCTACTTATCCCTATACACCAATGGATACCCCCTTCTATTATTCTACCATCTTGTACCATCTCGCATCTTACTTGTGTCATTGTACCTGAAACTCTTGGTGTGTACTCAATGAAATGTGAGCCACTCCTCCTACTCCATAGCACAATCCAACACACTATAGCACACCACCATGCATCTCCATGCCCACTTGCAAACCATTGCTCAAATTTGAATGATCCTACACACCATTGGATGTCATGGCCTAAAGCTGAGAAAATACATGTTGACTTGCACCCTACCGACATCACCACATCCATCGTCACATCACCATACCTTATATGATCCAATTGTATCTCTAAAAAGTACCAATGGCATGGTAAGAAGGCTCAAAACGCAAAGTGGTAGAAACTCTATAAACTTTGCATCGGATAGAAGTGTTCGTCATCCTGATTCCAATGGTCTGAACGAGACTCAAATATGAGCTCGTATGAAGAAGCTAGAGAAAGTCAAAGTTTATGTTTGGCTTGGATAGGTGGCAAGAGGAGATGACATGGAAAAAATTCAGCGAATGGGGAAGTGCCAAGTGGAAAGTTTCAATTGGTCCCACATTTCGCTTATCGCAGAAGGTAGAGGTCAGTGGTTACAAATTGTCCCTATGCAAGAAAATTTGTGATGCGATAATCTCATATTGCAATCGCAAAAGGAAAAGTGTTTCTGAAGTGGCCCCTGGCAGGATCTCGGATGCGATCGTGATATTGCATATCGTGGATCAGAGGGGATCAAGTGTTTACAAATCAGCCCCCAGAAGAGTCCAATTGCAATGTAATATATAGCAATCGTAGTTCGCAAAAGGGGAGCAGTAGTATGGAGTGCCAACCTCGGTTCTACGCTGATTGTGATTTGCAATGAGGCCCGATATATTATGAATTATGTTTAATAATCCGTCAGGGCTGTTGTTATCATAGGGAACCTGTTGTAAAGGCTGGGGTCTATACACCGGTCGAAAATGTCGATTGCGGTTTGTGGTCTCTACGTCAATGGGTTATCACCACCGATAAAACCGTCAAGAATACGCTAATTCATGTGGAAACAATGTTAAAGTGATTTTCCTATGTTTAAACAAATTTTGTTACCTACATACTATTTGTGGCTCCAAGAATCTCTATTGGAAATGCCCGCCTGCTAAAGTTTGTCATCCGTTTGGAATTGCCCGGGAATTGAGGGGTTAGCCACCAAGTATATATATGGGATTAACAACACAGGAAAAAGGGGAGAGGAGACTAGCTGATAGTTCAGAATTGCATGTAGCAGTAACCCGACCTAGCAGCAGGGCACCAAAACGTTGCCTTGAGCATCAGGGAGGTTCCGAGAAGGTGCAAAAAGCTTGATTATCTGAATTGGGTGTTCAGATAGGCCTTTTTTCATGTTTTTTCACTAGAATTGCAGTGGTACTGTTTGTTTATGAAGCTGGGCTCTCCATTCTTCGTCCATCTTCCAACTTGGAGGTATAAGGATTGTAATTGAATGTTTCTTGTACTTTTATCTCTTTTTATGCCACTTAATGAATGAAGGCCTCCCCACATTGAACAGGGCCCAGAAATGTAGCCCAAATTGGACGAGCTCCATAATCAAATCATTGTGTCATGGATTCATGTTTATCTTGTTATTTCCGCATCGTTTTATGTGATTTTAAGTTCCATGGATAATAATCTTTGTTATATGTAATTATGATGCGCCTATAAGCAAAACATCTTGGATCAAGTTTGGTATCAGAGTAGGTCTTTGTCGATGTGAATTGCATGATCATATGATAACACGAAACAAGTTGCGAAAGGGAGAAGGAATGCTTAAGTCCTTTGATCCTGAAGTAGGACATGAAAAACAAAGAAGAAACATGGCAAATGAAGAAGCTCATTGGGAAGAGGAACAAAATTTCTGCAAGGTATTCTACAATATGGTAGAGAAAGTGGATAGGATGTTTTAAGAGTATGAGAAGGCACTCGGGAAGGAGAAGGAAGATGTCAATGATAATAGATCAGAAAATCATGAAGGTGGTGGAGAAGAGCCTCCTCCCTCTCCTTATTCAAGTGATAGTTCTCATCACTCTAATCATGATTCCAAACATACATCTAAGAAATTGTTCTTCAAGCTAGATGTAAAGTTTGACTTGCCCATGTATAATGGAGAGTGTAGTGTAGAAACAATTAATAATTGGATAAGACAAATAGAGGTTTACTTTTGGATCCAACATATCAAAGAAGATGAGGCAAAGGTCCAGTTAGCATCTCTTCAAATGAGTGGTAGTGCTCTTGTTTGGTGGGACAACAAGTTGTAGAAGGGCAACAAAAAGTCAGGTAACCTTCTTTCCTCTTGGTCCAGTTTTATTTCTGCATTGAAAGACCAATTTTACCCTTTGGGCTATAAAAAAAGGCACTAATGGAATGGCAATATCTAAGTCAAGGTAAAGACCAAAATGTGCAAAGCTCCACTGAAGAATTTCGGAAACAAGCATTGAATTTGGGGATCTCATTAGATTCGCTCGAGACTATAACTAAGTATGTTGGTGTGCTACATAGTTACATAAGACACTCATTGTTATTGTTTGAGCCTACTACGATTGATGCGACCAACGTAAAGGAAATTCATCTTGAAAGTCGAGGTGAGAATTATAGAGATGATCAAGCCAAGAAAACATCATTCAACCCTCAACATGGAAAATTCCAAAAGAAAGGCAAGGGGAATGCTAAGAAGACTGTAGCAGCCAAGAAAGTGGATGGAGAAACACAATCTTGCATGCATTGCAAGAGAGAAGGTCATGATAAGGACCACTCTTGGAAGCTACATCCAGAGCTGAGACCAAAGAGATTCAATGGAAAGGGCAAGAAGAAGACAGTGGAAACAACATAGCAAGACCTTAGATCACATTCGGGCATTGAGACATTGATCAAAACCATGGGCGCAAAAGGTACTCCTTATGATAGTAATAATTTTGATTCAATGGAAAGTGCTATTTATTTGAATGAGCTTGTAAGTAATGAGTGAAAGAGAATTGAATTATTCCACATTGGAGTTATTATAAAACACACAAAGGTGGAAAATTTGTTCGATTCAAGTTCCCAAGCAAATTTAATCTCAAAGTCCTTAGTGAGAAAGTTAGGCCTCGAAACTAAGCCTCATCTGAGTCCATACCTACTTGGTTGGTTAAGAGATAAAGAAAAATTACAAGTAACCAAGCAGTGTAGGGCAGATTTGTTATTGCTTCCAAATTAGTTGATGAGGGTAGAGTTAGATGTTTTGCCTTTAGATATCTGTGGAATTATCTTGGGAAGTCCATATCTATATGACAGAAAGGTAGTTTTCTTTCGGCATGAAAATAAATACCACCTCACAAAGGACGAGATAGAATATATAGTTAGAGCTCATCATACAGAAGTTAGCGCTAGCCTTGTCAGTGTAGGAAATTTTAAACAACTGGTTAATTCCAGTAAAGGGTGTATGCTCATGGTAGTGAGAGTGAAAGAGGACATGATGATTGATGCTTTCAAAGGTTGTGATCTTGATCATAAGAAAGAATTGTTTGAAATTATTTATGACTATGATGGATTGTTTCAAGAACCGAGAGGATTCCCCCCAAAACAGGAAATCCAACATGAGATCCATTTACAACAGGATGCTCCTTTACTAAATATTGGCATGTACAAGATGGATTCTATCGAGATGGAAGAGATCAAGAAATAGGTGCAGGAGTTGCTAAATCAAGGGGTCATCAGACCAAGTTCTTTTTTGTGCCGCTCATCGATTGTGTTGGTGCCAAAGAAAGATGAGACATAGAGAATGTGCGTAGACTACAGGGTGCTAAACATATTTATGGTGAAGAATCAATACCCTCTCCCTCACATTAATGAATTATTAGATCAGTTGAAAATTTTTGTCTACTTTACAAAATTGAATTTGCGTAGTGGATATCACCAAGTTAGAGTTGTAGAAAAGACATTTGGAAGACCGTATTCAAAACCAAACAGGAGTTGTTCGAATGGACGGTGATACAATTTAGGCTGTGCAATGCTCCGACCACAGTTATGAGGGTAATGAATTACCTGTTTAGGCATTTTCCTGATAATTTTGTGCTTGTATATCTGGACAATATTCTTGTGTATAGTAGGACATGGGATGAGCATGTATGTCATGTGAATAAAGTGCTTGATGTTCTGAAAAAAGAAAAACTGTATGTAAAGATGTTAAAGTGTGAGTTTGGGAAGACATCTCTAGTTTATTTAGGTCACATAGTTAGTAATGGGCAATTGAAAATAGATCCCTCTAAAGTAGATGTGATTATGAAGTGGCCTGAGCCCACAAATGTTACAGAGGTCCGAATCTTTTTCGGAACAGTAAAATATTGGAGAAGGTTCATTGTGAACTTTTATGTTATCATATCCCCCTTACACGCATTGACAAGTGTGAGGTAGGCCTTTTAGTGGGGAGGAAAATAGTAGAAATCCTTCGACACACTGAAGGAGAAGATAAACACAGCACCAGTGCTAGCCTTACTAGACCTTCAGTAGAATTTTGAGATTGAAACAGATGCCAACAGATATTCCATGGGTGTTGTATTGATGTAATAAAGGAAGCCTGCATGTTACCATTCAAAGAGTTTCTCCCAAGTTGTTGTGAATTATCCCACGTACAACAAGGAGTTGTACACCTTGGTCCAAAGTGTAAAGAAGTGGAAACACTACCTGATCGGTAAGGAGACCATCATCCATACAGATCATCAGCCCTTGTAGTAGCTTCAGTCACAGACCAAGCTTCAACAAGTCTGTCATTTTATATGGACGGGATTCCTACAACAATTTCATCTGGTAATAAAATACAAGAAGGGTGTCAGCAACAAAGTAGCAGATATGCTTTCTCACCCTCCTATTTCTACATCTGTAGTTTTGCAAAATGCTTCTTTATCATTAGAATGTTATGTTGAACAATATACTAACGATAATGATTTTAAAGGGATTTATACAAAATTGACTCGTGGATCACAGGTGGACAATTATTATTTGTAGGGAAAACTATTATATCACCTTGGAAAACTGTGCATACCCATTGATGAAAGGGTACATGTAATTCGAGAGGCTCATACCTCTCTTGTGTCTGGGCATTTTGGGGTTGAATTTTTTTTATGTCATTTACAAAGGTTTTTTTTGGCTTCATATGAAAAACATTGTGTCTCGCTTTGTAAAGCGCTGTGTGTTGTGTTATGTTTCAAAGCCCTGTAATAGAAAACTTGGGTTCTACACACCACTCCCTATTCCAAGTCGACCATGTGAAAGTGTGTCCATGGATTTTGTAGGTGGTTTGCCTATGTCTAGGAAGGGTCATGACTATTTGTATGTCATTGTAAAAAGCAGGTCACTACTGAGCATACTGCTTATCTTTTCTTTCAGCATGTTTGGGTCCATTTTAGGTTGCCCACATCTATTGTGTCAAATCGAGACTCTCGCTTTCTTGGAGAGTTCTAGACCAACTTGTGGAGAATGATGGACACTAAGTTGAAAAGAAGTACGACATTTCATCTACAGACCGATGGGTAGATAGAGGTCGTCAATCGCGCCATGGTACACTTGTTATGAGGCTATTGTGGAAAACATGCCAATTTGTGGGATGAACAAAATTCCTTATATGCAACATGCATACAATTGAGTAGCACATTCATCCACATGGAGCTCACCATTTGATACATGTTTTGGTTACTTACCAAGGGATCCCTTAGACATGGTCTTTGGAAAAGATGAAGATGGAAATGGATGAGATGATAGGGAGAAAACACAGAAGTTTATTCAGTGGATATAGGTGATTCATCAAGTAGTACATGAGCAGTTGGAGAAGAGTTAGGCTTAGTATAAAGCTTGACATGATAAGCACCGAGTTGACCATCAATTTCAAGTTGGGGACAAGGTATGGCTCCACATAAACAAGGATAGAAGGAAACGAGAAGGGAAGAAATTGATACCCATTTGATATGGTCCCTTCACCATATTGGTAAAGATTGGAGACAATGATTTCCGTCTTGACTTGCCCGCTTATATGCAAATATACTCAGTAGTGAATTTTGAAAACCTGAAGCTTTATGAACCTCCATTGATTATGGATACCGAGGAGGTTGCACAGATTCCTACAGTAGATAATTTTGCACCAAAGTATCTAGACAAGTTGCCTAAAGATATCATTCTTGATAAAAAAACCAAAACTTCATGACAGGGAGATGTGGAGTACATTCGAGTTGCTTCAAAGGAATGCATTCAAGTAAAGCTTGATGGATGGAGAAAGAGAAAGTGAGGGATCAATTTCCTCACTTTCCAATTGACTGAAAAGGCTTTTGGTGGTTCGAAAACTCTTAGTGGGGAGGATTGATCCAAGTGGATATCTAAAAAGTACTAGTGGCATGGTAAGAAGGCTCAAAAACCGAAGTGGCAGAAACTCTATAAACTTAGCATTAGATCGAAGTGCTCGTCATCCTCATTCCAATGGTGCAAACGCCACTCAAATCTGAGATCGTATGAAGAAGTTAGGAAAAGTAAAATTTTATGTTTGACTTGGATAGGTGGCATGAGGAGATGACATAGCAAAACTTTAGCGAATGGGTAAGCGCCAAGTGGCAGGCCACCATTGGTCCCACATTTTTCTTACTACAGAAGGCATAGGTCAGTGGTTTCAAATCGGCCTTGAGCAAGAAAAGTTGCGATGCGATAAAGTGTTTATGAAGCGGCCCCTGACAGGATCCCGGTTGTGATTGCGATATTGCATATCATGGATAAGAGGGGATCAAGTGTTTAAAAATTGGTTCTTAGAAGAGTCTAGTTGCGATACAATATATTGCAATCGAAGTTCGCAAAAGGGGAGCAGTAGTATGGAGTGCCAACCCCAGTTCTACGCCGATTGCGATTTGTGATGAGGCCCGATATATTATGAATTGTGTTTAATAAGCCATTAGGTACGTTGTTATCGTAGGGAACCTATTGTAAATGTTGGGGTTTGTACGCTAGTAGAAAATGTTGATTGTGATTTACGGTCTCTACGCCGATGGGTTATCAACATTGATAAACTATCAGGAATACGCTGATTCATGTGGAAACATTGTTAAATAGGTTTTCCTATGTTTAAATAGGTTTTGTTACCTGCATACTATTTGTGGCCCTGGGAATCTCTATTGGAAATGCCCACTTGCTAAATTTTGTCATCAGTTTGGAACTTCTCGGGAATTGAGGGGTTAGCCACCATGTATATATATTGGACTAACAACACAAGAAAAAGGGGAGAGGAGAATGGCCGATAGTTTAGAATTATATGTAGCAGTAACCCGACCTGGCAGCAGGGGGTCAGAACCTTGCCTTGAACAACAGGGAGGTTCCGAGAAGGTGCAAAAAGCCTGAAAATATGAATTGGGTGTTAGGATAGGCAGTTTTGCACAATTTTTCACTAGGATTTTGGTGGTACTATCTGTTTCTGAAGCTGAGCTCTCCATTCTTCGTTCATCTTCCATCTTGGAGGTATAAGGATTGTAACTGAACATTGCTTGTTCTTTCATCTCTTTTTATGCCACTTAATGAATGAAGGCCTCCCCACTATTGAGCAGGGCCTGGAGACGTAGTCCAAATTGGATGAACTCTGTAATCAAATCATTGTGTCATGGATTCATGTTTATCTTGTTATTTCCACTTCATTTTATGTTCTTTTAAGTTCCATGGTTAATAAGATATGTTATATGTAATTCTTATGCATCTATAAGAAAAATATCTTGGATCACTATGATGCATGGATTTTCCCTGCAAATCCTCCTTGATGGGCCCAAGAGGTGAATATCTTTATGTACCAGTAGCAATGCTACCACTTCTCTACTACTTTGTGTCCTTGGTGCCCCACATAACTATGGATAATCCTTATCCCCATAGAAGGGATTGTTTAGTGGACTACTAATGCCACCTCCTCTGAAAATCTCCTGCCAGAGTATGCAAATCATCCTGTGACCCCGTGCACAACCAACATACCAAGATGACCCATGGATCCCTATCACAAATTGACTGGCCACTAGTGCTAACTGAAAATCCCTAGAGAATGTGTGTGCTCTACTGTTGGGTCAACTATGTCACCAATGTCATAGTCAATCTGTGTATCTGGTTAATGGTATGTAGTCCCACAAGGATCCCAATACCAACTTGGGCCTCTAGTATTCCTGATGCCTGAACACACATGTTGACCCTCACTCTAGTCTATGATCAACTCCATATTCCTAACCCACTCCACCGGGTAGCAACTCAGAATCTCTCGCGATCCAACCCCAAAGGAAGGAACAAAAGCATGAACTCCTATACAGGGAACTAGCCCCCCATCCTGTGAATGTTTCCCCCTATGAAACTCATGTCACTTAGTTCCACTAATCTATTCTACACATAAAATCTATCGGGTTAATTATGCAACTCTCTCTCCACCGTGCAGAGGTAGCCTAGCAATGCTGCAAACCCATCTATATAGGTATGAAGAGAGTTATTATATGGAGGCACTACATCTCTACTAATGGTTTATGCATATGTATTCTCTAAATTCGTGGATGGCCCAAAAGATGACTACTCATCTGCCTCCAATATGGGCTCAACATGACTAGTCACAAACTACCCCTCCATGACTAGGTCATGTCCCTCTATGTGTTTTCCATGTTGTTGTAGGTGGTTTTTATCTGGAAACTTTTTCACAGCTCTGGATAACATTGTGTCTGTCAGCACTTCATCAATGGACATGTCTTTGGGAACCTCACCAATCTATTGTGGTCTACTATCACTTGAAAACTCAGACACGGCTCTAGACAAGTCATTAATGGATCCCTCAACAATGGACAACACCTCATTAAAAAATGGCCCTCTGAGGGTATGCTCTACTCTCTCCACTAGGGTGTCAACCGAAGCTAGCAAAGGGATCTCCAACAAGGGTGAATCTTATGTCACACTAGGTATTGACATGCTCCTCACACTCATGTATACCCCCAGCCTCATGATCAACATCCTCTTTAGGATCTTGATATCTAAATCCAGGTCTCCACCAATAGAAGCGTCTCTTGGTCTCACCCTCTAACTACCCCTATCTTGTCCACTCCTTTTGAGGAGGTTTGGTATCCTAATTTTGTCAACTTTCCCCACATGGTGTAAATGGATTCACGCCCATGGCCTGCATATATCTGGTGTATTTTTCATAAGGACGAAAATGGTCCATGTTTATTCCTTTACTGCTACAAAACTAGGCCCACATTATTTTTAATTCTATTGTTTTCTCATTATTTTTGTGGATTTCTTCCTGGATCCTTTGTGTACTCCACGTTTCTTCCGTCATTGGGATGTCCATGCTTTCTCCCATCAATGTGCATGCATGCCCAATACTATCATTATCTTGATAACTTCCCCACAGTTGGCCAAGATCATGCTCTGATACCAATGTAATATTCCAAATTGAAATTTACAACAAATAATAGATACATGAACTAGGCTTTAGCAAATAGTTTTTTCTACACATGCACTAGTCAATAAAACACAAGAAATAGGGCGAATAACTAAGCCATTTTATTAATGTGGAGAAGTGAGTACATCAGATGATAAGAAAGATAGAACCTAGGCTTTCTACTGCAAGCTGTGCAAAACCCAAGTGAGAGTACAATGCTCATGTGTCACAGAGGTTCACCAATAAAAATTATCCCCTACCTAGAAAATGTTCTTGTTGGTTGTTAAATGGAACTGGAATATCTACCCTAAAGAGTGCCTGGAATGAGCTGAAACTTTGTGAGTGAGATCCTCACTAAATACCCAACAAAACCCAAAAATATCTCACGAACCCAAGTGGTGGGAATGGTCCCAAAGTGAACTGCACCCTCCCCCAATAATTTCTTTTGTTTGTTTTTGGATGGAACTAGGATATCTACCCTCAAAAGCACTCAAAAAGTTTTGCAAAGTTAATCCTAGCCTCGTCTCAACAAACCCACAAAAACCCATAAAGGAGTTGGGCTATATCCACAAATCACGCGTGACCCCAAAACTGTGTGTTTCTCTCACTAGTCTGCCAAAGAAGCTATATGATTCAAATTGCTGCCAAAGTGCCCAAATCTCCCTCAATGAAGTCCTTCTTAACTCCAACAAGTTTCTCCTCCCAATCACCAAGTGATTCCCAACTCCAATGCTTCTACAGACTCCGAGTCTCACCAAGTGCGTAGAAGATGCCAATAAACTCCTGTACAGGCCCAAATAGGAGCAATATAGCTCTCCAAAATGACACATCCTTGGCCCTCAAATCAACCAAGGAAAATATCCTCTATTCGTGGAAAAATCACTGCAAAACTGGACCAAGCAAATAACCCCTCTACACTAGCTCCCTCAACCTCACAAATTTGGCTTGTGCATCACTGGAAAAACCACACCCTTCCTTTCTCTCTCTCTATTCCTTCCTCTCTCTCCCTTTTTATCCCACCCCACTCTATCCCCCCCCTCCGCCCCCCCATCTCTCTCATTATCTCTCTTCCCTTCAATTCTGTCACTATCTACCTCCCTCTCTCCTTCTCTCTCTCCCTTCCATCTTTATGTCTCCCTCTCTCTATTCCCCTTCTCTCCATATCTCTCTCCTCTCCTCTTCTCTTTCTTCCCTCCTCTCCTCTCTCCATAACTCTCTCTCTCTTTCCATCTCTCCCTTGTCACTTCCTCTCTCTCTCCACCTCTATCTCTCTATGTCTTTGGTCTTTTGTCCCTCCCTCTCCCCCTCTTCTTCTCTTTCTACCCTCCTCTCTTATCTCCCTTCCTCCCTCTCTCTCTCTCCCTCCCTCCCTCCCTCCCTTCTCTTTCTTCCCTCTCTCCAACTTTGTCACTATCTTCATCCGTCTCTCTCCCTCGCCCATTCTCTTTTTTAAATTTTGATCCCATTGTATTGTGTTTAAGAAAGTATTTTAAATTAAAAAAACTCAATTGGTTGTAAATGTTTTAGATCAATCATGTAAAAAAAATACATAATGAAAAACTTAAAAGAATCATGCACTATCTTTCCTCTAATTATTTTTAATCACTTTGCTTCCCTCATCACTTGGATCCTTAGTTAAGATGGATCTATGTTGGTTCTTAATAATATTATTTATATTATATAAATTTCACTTCATTATATATAAAAGTATTCTCATTATATATAAAAGGATCTAGGCTAGTTTAATTTTAAGGTCATAGTTAAGCCATGCACTAACTTGGTGTATGAGACCCACTTGTTTATGGGACAAGAGATCTTCTTAGGTCCCCTTGTTTGTGGGATAAGAGACCTCCCTAGACTCCTTTGTTTATGGGACACGAGACCCACCTTTGCAAATTGATTTGATTATCAAAGTTTATGAAGATAAAGTTTGAGTGAGTCTAATGGCTATAAGCATGTGTTACCTCGTAAAAGGTCATAGGTTCAAAACTAGATGGGGGTAGAGTTTGTACATGGTGATAAATTAACATTAGCCCATTACGATGAGACTTGAGGGATAGGCATCCCCTTAGAGTGGTATCTAGTATTTGTGGATGTCCCGACCCTTGCGAAGTCACAAGTTAGTGCTAGTATTAGCTTACAAGTTCTCGGTATTGGCTCCACCTAGTTAGTACAGCTTGAGTGGGCCTAATGGTTAAGAATAGTGCTTCCTAACAAGAGGTTGCGAGTTCAACACTAGAAGGGGGTAGAGTTTGTACATGTTGATCAATTAATATTGTCCTGTTGTGATAAGGGTCGAGGAGTAGGTGTCCCTGGAGTGAGACCTAGTGTTTGCAAACATCTCAACCCTCGCCAAATCACAAGTCACTGCTAGTATTGACTTGTGGCTTGTCGGTACTAGTTCCACCCAATTTATGGTTAAAAAATAAAAGTTGATAAAGACAAACATGTTCCTCAAACTTTAGATTTAAACATATCACCCCTTAAGAGGAAATGCATCTTAACCATTTGACTCAATATAAATACTTTATTTAATAAAATAAATTTAAATCTTGAATAAACAAATATACTCAAGAAATAGTTAAGCATTTTACTCTTTGAATTTTTGTGATAACATTTTTTATTAGTTTTATTCAAAATTTAGTTAGAAAATTAAAAAAACTGTTAAAATTATAAATATGAGTTGTTGAAATTGCATGACCTCAATGTAATAAGGGTTTTTTCAAGACAAAATCATTTATATATTGAAATAGTCATTTTAAACAATGGAAAATCAATATTTATAAAATTATAGTTTAACCACTCAATTCTTAAATTAAATGATAAAATTTTAGACAAGCCTTAATTTTTTATTGTTTAAAATGTGTTTTTAAATATATAAATGAATTCAACCTTCTAAAAAATTTTTGAAACACCTAAATTTTACAAATTACATAACTCAAACTTAAACTTTTAAAAAACCGACATAATTATTCATATATATAAATAATAAACTATGCTTACTTCACATCACATCGAATGCTTTTAACATTTTACAATTTTCTTGATTTTTATTGTTTAAAATATATTTTTAAATATATAAATGAATTCAACCTTCTTAAAAAAATTAAAACACCTAAATTTTACAAATTACATAACTCTGCTTTTTAAAAAATGGACATAAATATTCATATAGATATATATAATTGACATAAATATTTATATATATGTATACGTATGAATAATAGACTATGCTTACTTCAGATCACGTCGGTCCCGTTGACGTTTTACTACTTCTTGATTTGACAATCAAACTTTGGTTAAATTCAAACACACTGATTTGATGTGCCACTACATTGAGGAGACAAAACCAGCAGTGGATTCGTTGTCATGATAACAAAAATAAATGTGAAAGGTTGTTACCTTTTCAATTTTTTTTTTTTTTTTTTAATCGGTTAATATTATATATATTATTTTAAATAATAAATATATATGTTATTATAATTATAAAATAAAAAATAGTTATGGTAGTTTTTATTAATATTTATTAAACAAAATTATAATATCTAAATTGTTGGCTAATATTCACTCCCATCCCAACCCTAGTTGTACCTATTAAAACTTATGGAGTTCTGACAAATTCACTCATGGATCTAATTCTTAATGATGAACCACAGAGGTTGGTTCGAAACATCGATTACAACAAAACTTAAATGCGATGACTTCGGAAGACAACACTACATAGAATATAGATCGCAGAAGCCTCAAATCAACAAAATTATTTTAATCATTAGCTTAAACACGATAATATATGATTTTAAAAAACATATAAAATAATATTTTACAATATAATTAATGTGAAGAAAAAATTTCTCATATATTTTATGTGATAAATTAACACATTTAGCAAGGGTTCAAGTATATTAAACCTCTAAGTGAGGCTTTTAATTATAATTAAAATTTATTGATTAAAAAAAATTAAAATTTTAGTAAACAAATAATATTCAATTTTTTTTGGGATGGAGTGTTATTATATGGATAAGCACTGCTACCCTATGGTTAGAAGAGGTTGTAAGAAGTTATATTTTGCAATAAAGGGGTTTAAATTTATAACATGGGTATATGAGTTTTTGTGACTCTCTCATATCATCTAAAGAGTGGTTCTTGGGTTGATGGTCTCTAAATGATGATAATGTTAGGTATGCGTTATATTTTTCACATGTCTACTCTCACTCATTGTACATGCATCATGCCTATTAGGGTGGGTCATAATGGGGTTTTGCATCCATTTTGATAGCTTTTGGCACATAGTTTTCACATTTAGCAATTTTGTTGCATGTGATGATTTAGCCATTGGTTTTATAGTTTCAGCAAAGGAACACGAATTGTATTCTAATACAAGGTGAATGGATTTCTATATATATATATCTATTGTCACGCTATAAAGATGAATATACTGAAAAATATTTTTGGTTTTTCCAGTTTGATTTTCAAGCTAAAATCTCTATGTTAATTTATGTGTTTGTCATTGCATCTTTTTTATTTTATTAAGAATCTATTTGCAATAATTAGCTATACAAGGTTAAAACTTGCATATGGTATTAGAACAATTTTGGGTTCAAGGGGACACCTTTGTGGCTAAGGTTTTTGCTCAATATTGTGGTAGACCTTGTTATAGTGGGACATTTGCGGAATTGATTCTTGTGGTGAAAGGAAATGACAAGTAGTTCAAAGATAAAAAAATTAAGAAATTCAATGTGAAAAGTTTTGCTTTATGAAAGTTCAAAACATAATATTTATTGGTGGACAAAGATCAATGGATCATTATGGATGGGTTTTACACCAACAGGGATGCCAATAGAAAATAGGACCAAGTTAGATCAAAAGAAAAATAGCACAATGTGATTATTTCTTTCAAATTCAGCATTATAATATGTTTTGGGAGAAGATACAATGAAGCCATCATGGAATAATTCAAGGATTTTGCATCAATTTAGGCCCCTAGTGAACAAATTGTTCCTATAGAAAAAGTTGTATAGCCTAAGGATGAAGGATGGAGACTCGATGACCAACATCTAAATGCCTTCAATACTATGGTAAGTCATCAATTATTTATTGATATTAAGATTTCCTACAAAGAAAAGTGTATCATTTTATTGTGTTCTTTACTAGACCCATGGTATAGTTTGGTTGTTTCCATATGTAGTAATGCATCTAATTTAGTTTCGAATATATAGTCTCATCTTTGTTATTGAAAGAGAAGAGGCAAAAAAAAATGGAAAACCAGAACATAAATGTCTTGTCTGTGATAGGATGCTCTGAGGATAGAAAGCAAAATAAGTCTTGAAGTGGTAGATCTAAATCCAAAGTAAGATATAAATCTCCATGAAAAATTGTAAAGGTATGTTGGAAATGTGGAAAAGAAGGGAATTACAAGAAACATTGTGTTGACACTACGTCAAACACCCTCCAAAATTTTGCTTACAGTTGAATTTTGGAGCCTATTGAGGATCTCATCATCTGACGTTCTATGGTCACTTCATGGTCGGTTGATGTTTTACAAAGTGTTTAAATCTTCTTGAATTCTAAGTGTCACTTTCACTTTCATGGCTATTGTTTTTTCTTTCCTTCACTTTAACAGGTGTCATTTTCACTTTATATTTGCTTTGGCATGTGTCACTTTCACTTTCTTTAACTTTTGTAAGTGTCGTTTTCTTTTTTTCTTACTGCCACAAGTGTCACCCTTAACTATTTCCGCTCTTGTATGTGTCACATCTTGGTGAACCACTAGAGGTAGCTCTAACACACTCTTCCACATTATATGGTCTTATATATCATATGAATATGCACTAGACACATTCCTTCAACTTAGAGCACTTTTTGGTCACAATTAACACTTTTGTCACAACTTGTGTTTTAAGTGTCGCAATGTTATGTTTCAATTGTCACACTTAAAAATAAGTGTCGCTTCATTGTCATTTAAAGGTTGGATCATTTATTGTGAGGCCTATATATTCCATTAGTTTGTATTGATGGAATTCATGTGTGTGATTTGTGGTTGAGTCTTGTCAGGATGTTTTTTTCCTATACTACCCTATTAGTCCCACACTTATCCATTATGGAGCTCTTCTTGGTCCTCTTGTTAGGTGCAAGTTATGAAATCATTAATCTCTCTCTAGGTGATGAGCATTACTTATCCACAACCCTCATTGATGAAATACCTCCCTTCCAGACTTATCCACTGAGTCTTTCTCAAATTCATATCCTATCATTGAACATTGAGAACCTTCAAATCATGGTCACTAACTCTTGTTTCTTATTATCACTTACTGCACTAAGAAATTGATCATTCCTCCCTTGTAATATAGCACATGAAGAATTTCTAGTGGATAGCAGGGCCTTCTCCATCCCCTTGCAATGAAAAATTGTGCAACACATAGGCTCCCTTTCCTTCACAGTGTAATGAGAACCTTCCTAGAAAAGTGACTTGACTTTCTACTACTTACATAAGCCAATTTCACAATCCTCTCTTCTAGTGAGCCTCCCAATAAACATTGTACAATTCTAGTGGATAGTCAGTCCATGTCTAACCCACTACAACCCTCAACTATGCAAGCATAGGAGCTTACCTCTCAAGCACTGCGCATTGTGTAGTTGCAGTGCCTAGTCGTGTCTCCTGTGCTGACTGGAACCCCTCATTGCATATTCAACTTGTCCTACTTTCCATCTGCATTGCATAGTTCTAGTGCACAATGAGGCATTCCCATAGTCACTTTGAAGCTAAATTGTGCTATAAATTCCTTCCTCTCCCTTGAGCCCCACACATTGTGCAGTTTTAGTCAACAAGCTCATCAACCTTGTCTCTTGCACTTGCTCATTGCATTGGACCCTCAAGATCCTCTCCTTGTAGCGCATTGCACATTTTCAATGAGTAGTGGTGTATTCTCTTAGCCACTTCTCAATTCCCAACAAGATTCTCTCTTTCATCCCTTACACAAGCCCATCACAATTTGTTTCTTCCATGAGAAAAGTAGGGGTAGAATAAAGGATTTCTATACTTATCTTGCCTTTTCATGGGTGAAATTCATTGGCAGGTGTACCACCTCAACATAGAAAGGTAATGCTCAATGAAGACCTCAAGGATAAGAAACAAAGAGCCACTTGCAAAGAAGAATTGTCATGGGGACATGAAGAGATCCTAGATCATGACAGAATGATGGCATTTCATGATGACTCAAAAGGTTCCAACATTGATCCAAGACCCTTTGGAGGGTGAAGATGAAGTACAAATCATATCTATCATCATGAATGCAAGACATAGCAGCAGGGAGATACACTTGGCATGGATACATAACAATGAAGTCTTATGTCATAGTGGCCAATTCATGGCCTCTCAAAATGTCATCCATATATGCTCCCACATGATGTGGAATGTAATCATGTATTTTCAAAAAAATGACAAACTGTAAATGTGTGGAAGACCAAGAGTCACATGTGGACCAAAGAGTCAATATAAGTTCAAAGGTCACTTAGGAGTCCAAGAGTCACAAGGCTAACTAAAGATTCAAAAGACATATTAAAGGTCATTCCTCTTGCTATAAAAGAAACCTCATAGCTCAGTTAAAGGGATTTTTGGAGGCTTAGACTTTGGAGAGCTAGCCTTGGCTTCTCTATTTTTGCATTGGAGAGAAAATTGTTCTTTTGGAGAAGCAAGAAGTGACATAATGTTCCACTATTGGAGCTAGTGTTTCACTATTGTAACTGTGTACTTGGATCTTTCACTGAATAATCAGAATATTGTTGAGCCAACACAATTTCATGCATGTATCGTGAATATCGTATTTAGATGTTTGCAATATATGTTATGTTCATATATACTAAATAAATTGAACTCCTTCATTGGCTTCGGTGCATATCTTATTGAATGTATGTTATATTTTCTTTAATGGTCATGCCGTCTATGTAAACTACTTCGCTAGATAATTAACAAATATTTCCTTGCTCTCATGTGCTTATTATAGTAATATTACTTTCCTTCTAGAGGCTCACTCTTTACTCCCCTCTCGTGAAAGCCTGCTTTTACAAAATGGAATTGGTGTTTCACAATGTCAACTTACTTGATGATTTCAAAGGTTATGTGCATACTCTCTTATGTTATTCATTGCAGCCAAGGAAAACTTTAGTGTTATGGTGGTGGGGTTGATAATCTGGATGGGGCTCCTACTCCAAATGGTGTTTGGTCTAAATGGGACTTCGTATTGGGGAGACCCACTTGGTAGACAGATCTTTGTTAGACCAGGCAGTAACTCTTCAAGATAAATTTGTTATATTTATTCAGGTTTGTCTTTATTATATAGATGAGGGAGAGACTGTTCATTTCATCTCCCAGAGAATCTTCATATTTTCCATTATTTATTTACATCAGTTACAATTATTCACCCAATCCTGATGATTAGGTGTCAACGTTCCCCCCCTTAATTTGAAGGGATGTTGGTGAGTCCAAGCAAGGTTCTGAATCTTTCAAGCTTTTCTCTTCCAAGCGCTTTGGTGAAGAAGTCTACAATTTTCTCATTAGTGAACAATGGGAGAGATGGATTGTTTTGGCCTCAACATGATGTCGAATCAGATGATATTTAGTATTGATGTGCTTCTTTCGATCATGAAACTTTGGGTTCTTGGCCAACTTTATTGCTAAGGTATTGTCAATCATGAGTGGAGTCGATTGTACTTGTTTTACCTGCAAATATTCAAGAATTTTCCTGAGCCACACAATTTCTTTTGTTGCCTTAGCTGCTGCCACATATTCTACTTTTGTTGTGGAATATGTTGGAATTGATTGTTTGTGTGATCTCCAAGAGATAGCTCCTGATCCAAGACTCATAGCATAACCTAAAGTAGATACCCCATTTCTTTGTGTCCATTGAAGTCTGAATCAGAGTATCCAATCAAGCTAAAGTCGTCCACCTGTGTGTACTTGATTCCAAAGCCTTGAGTTCCATTTAAGTACCTTAGAACTCTTTTTGCAGTAGACCAATGTCCCTCACAAGGCTTTTCCATAAACCTGGAGAGGATTCCAACAGCAAACGAAATGTCTGGTCTGGTAGTAGTTAGGTAGTTAAGACTTCCTACAAGCTATCTATACTTTGTTGCATTGTTACACAATAATTTGTCACCGTTTTTCACTGTCCCTGTTATCGCTCTCCTGCACCTTGGAGAACACATTTCGGGACTTGTGAGAAGTGACAAGACTTGAAACCACTTGCATTATTCACCTCTAAACATGAGCTTCATATGCCCTTAAGACATCTCCTGCTCTTTGCCCTTAAAAACAACCCTTTTTACATTAGCGCTAGTCCCCTGTGTTATGCCCGTGCCAATGGGGAAAATCTTATTGAAAGGGCGCGCCATTAGCGCTCTGTCCCAAAGTCGCAATCGCGCCAACCATTTTGGGAAAAGTTTTGAACTAATCAAACCTCCGAAGGTTCTGTCCAACTCATTCACTAACTGACTCCAAGTTAAGTGAGGATGGTTTGGCTTCGAATCTCCTTGGATGGAAAGTAGTTTGCCACCATTCCATGGAAGTTTCCAAGTGATGAAGCCAAATCCATTATTGTTGTGATTGACCTTATCTCTTCCTTTTCCTCTATAAAAGCTTGTCTCTATGGCTTGAGCAAGCTAGTTTTGACTCTAGTGGCAATACTTGTGCTGAAAGGAAGATATCAAAAGATTGGAATTGCAAGAGCCTTCTTTGTATCCATAAAGCTTTACCTAAGTAAGGAGACTTTGTCACTAAAGAGAGAGAGCTTGTCCCTCACCCCTTCAAGCTTTTGCAAGACTTGTGTAGCTGAGCACTCATCCAAAGGAGGACTTGACGTCAGGACGCTGGTTGTATTCTCCTTTGTTGATTATTAATAATAGATGACTATCATTATGGTTCCATTCTCGTTGTACTTGTAATGGTCGATGTTGAATTATATCCTTCCTGACTGATGTATAATTGCATATATTAGATTTCACGCTTGTGTTTGTGTTGTTCTCTTTGTGTGCAGGTGTCCATTCACGTGGATGGTGGAGGATTGTGACCGGCGAAGGCAAAGGAACGTAGGCTACATCTATTCTACAAATGGAAGCGTTGGATCTCAAGTAGGTCTTCGTCACCTATCTTTTATTTGCAATTAGGAACTTGTGTGATAGCATTGTTTGATTGTTGCTAGACCTGTTCTGGGCTAGTAGGGATCGCCTCTATCCGTAGAGGGGATTTACCTCTCCAACAATTTGGCGACTCCACTGGGGAGTTTAGCTTGTTGTTTAATTTGTAAACTTAGATGGAGTCTGAAACACGGCCAGATAGCCTTCGAAACACTATTGCTTTGTAGTAGTGAAGTATATCAAAGCCGCTTCAGTCGATCTCCAGTTTGGTTTACGAACTGAACAATTTGGAGTTTGTCTTGCCTCTTTGGTTTTCTCTTGTTTGCTTGCTTAGATAAGCTTTTGGAATTGAATTTCTTGCTGCCCCTTGCTTCCTGACTTGCTTAGAGATTGTGACCCAAGCCCTGGACTGCGTATTTTTCTTTTGAAATTGGCAAACTTTGTTAGCGCGGTTTTTCCCTTCACAGTTGCGCTAGTGGCCCTTGTTGCTAACTGACAACCCGTGCCAATCCCTGTTTAGCGCGAGTTGCAGCCTGATAGTCATGCCAGGCCTTTTAGTTTTTTAGTCCACTTGTTTGCCTACTTTTTGAGCTTGGATTTGCATTTTGCCACGTCTTTTTCAGTTGCAGAAGTGTGTTTGAGCCCTGTTTGACTGGTTCTCAACCTCTGTCCGTCGGGTGTTTGCCTCTTTCCATCGATTTCACACCTCAAACCCTAGGGCATCTAGTGACTGTGTGTCGAGCCTCCCGTGGGAGTTTTGGGTTCTTTGATTGTCCAGTTAACCTTGTGATTACTTTTCACACCTGTTCAGTGATTGTTGAAGTGTTTTTGATTGATTTCCGAGTGACTCTCTC
Source organism: Pinus taeda (assembly GCA_000404065.3). Taxonomy (NCBI): domain Eukaryota; kingdom Viridiplantae; phylum Streptophyta; class Pinopsida; order Pinales; family Pinaceae; genus Pinus; species Pinus taeda. The sequence continues at coordinate 123,154 of APFE030098939.1, read as the reverse complement.
TTGCTTGCTTGGATTTCATTCTAGCCTTGTTTGAGCTTAGATCACATAGCTCGTACAAAGCCTTTGTTTTCCTTTCGATTTGGAGAACTGTTTTAGTGTCTTGGGATTTCATTGTGTCTTCATTGAGTGAATTTGCCTTTTTGCTCAGTGTTATTATCTTTCAAAATTCATTCTAGTGCATTGTGCTTTTAGAAAAAAAAAAAAAAATCAAATAATCTCTTTTGCGTTTAATAGTGAATGGAATAAGACTTTTTGATTTGTATTGTTGAAAGAAAAGTTTTGTTTATTCGCCATTAGCCGCATTAGGGTGTTTGATTGATTACGTTAATTTTGTTTGATTGAAATTCTTAACCTTCTCATAGTTAGTATTCATCGAACGAAATGGCATTCTTTGGCATGTAGCTTGCATCTAGGAAATTGTGAAAGATCACATACGGTAGGGCCTGAAATTGAAACTTAACTAAATATCAACCATAAAATAAACCGAATCAACTTAAAAACGCATTGGAACATAACGCAAACATTCTAGAGGTCTAGGCTAGAGACATGCTCCGGCGTCGTTAAACCTAGTCACTTTTGTTCTCACATTAAGGTTGGGTGATTCCTCCTGGTGTGGTTCGATTGTGGTCTAACACGGACTTGGGCTCCCACGTATCGTCGCGTATATGTGGGGAGACTCCACTAGGTTTGCATCCTTAATCCATAGGAAGCTGTGTCTTCCGCCTTACAAGCCGTAACGCACCGAACATAGCATTCAAGAAGATTGACTGCAGTACGGAAAGTCCTTGATCTTCATACGATTGCCAAGGTGTATAAGCGGTTTTACAGATTGTCTGGTAAACCCCTTGCCTAGTTTCTCCAGAGCAGTCACGTTTTGATCCTTTTCGGACTTTGTAAAAGAAAAGGCTCTATTGAGAATTTGTCACTTCGGGCTCTTTAAACATTCGAAGGCGACTAGAGTCATCTTTTGTCCTTTTCTCGACTCTTAAAACATGAAAAGGTCAAGTTGTGTCCTAATGTCATAAAACTTTATTCGGCCACGATAACATTCACCTTGGTAGATCTTGTTTGCATTTAGTTTTGAGTAGGGTCTCTTATCGTTAGTTTGCTTAGGGTCTTTGTTTGATCATCCTGGCGGATCCATCGATCCCGTCTCCTGTCCCAATTGACCAAGGGTCTCCATCTTCTGTTGCCCCTGAGACACCGGCTTGTGACGCTCTTCCTATTGTTCTAAGTGTCTAACCGTTGAACTCTCGAGCTCCAGAGGACGAGCTTTACGACTTGTTTTGGAACCCTATTTGGGAACCCTCTGAAGAGGATTTTCCCACTACTCCTGTTGGTGTTGCATCTCCGATGGCCTCTTCCGATATGGAGGATACATCCCCTGTGTCGAGTGGGACGCCTGTTATGTCGAGTATTGATACTCCCATTTCGGCTACATCCCCAGTCATCTCGACGCCCTACATCGTTACACCTCTCCGTATCACGGTGCCGGCGCGCTATAGATCTCTGAGGGATGATATGAACTCTGCGTCTTCCTCTTCTATGTGGCATCAAAACATCGTCCCTACCACAGGACCGTTTGTTTCCCAAGTTCACCATACTGCTGTTACAGCAGTCCCAACCAATCCAACCATTTGTGTCGCATCATCGACTCCAGTTGTTAGTGCCGTTACAACATCTTCTGCTGTCACTTCTGCTACAGGCCCATCTCGAGGTCCAGTACAAAGTGGTAAATCGACACATACTGCTAGAGTTGTCCACCCTGCAAGTGGTGCCCCTCCTCCTTCTGATGCTATGACGACAGAGGAGGCATATTCCCAGCACTTGCATAATGTCCAGAACCCAGGTGGGCAAGGCCCCTATTATGATCCTGACAATCATTATTTGTATACCTCCTTGCCTGAAGAGCCCTATGTTGAGGCTTCAGTTCCATTGAACGTGGCTTGGGGTACTGCCGGATATGGCGGTGGCCAGTACCATCCGGGTCAAGGACAACCATCTCAAGGACCACCCTACCAAGGTCAACCATCTTACTCGCAGCCTAATCATGGGCAGCAGTATTATGGCCAAAATTACCCAGGTCAACAAGGAGGCCCGCAAGGACAACCCTATCAGGGACAACCTTTAGCCTCTAGTGGTCCGTCTTTCACGTATCTTGGGCAACCTTCTGGAAACCCGGGACAACCCAATGCTCAGCAAGGACAACCCGGGACCCAATAGGGCTACCCTTCGGGGCAACCCTATGGGAACCCAGGACAACCTTACGGTCAGCAAGGTCAACCCGGAAACCAACAAGGCTACCCTTCTGGGCAAGGTGGCCAGCCTTACACACAGCAAGGCCAGCCTACCGCCCAGCAACCATCTGGTCTACAAGGACAATCCTCGGTTGCGCAAGGGCAGCCCCTCGCTCAGCAAGCTTGACCTTCTAGGCAAACGGGGCCGTCTCAGATTTGACCAGGACAACCTTTCGGCAAGATGGCCCAACATTCAGGCGGGTACCAATCCCGGCCTCCTTATTCAGTTGGGTACCAATCCCAGCCTCCTTATTTAGGTGGGTACCAATCCCAGCCTCCTTATTCAGGCGGGTACCAATCCCGGCCTCCTTATTCAGGTGGGTACCAATCCCAGCCTCCTTATTCAGGTGGGTACCAATCCCAGCCTCCTTATTCAGGTGGGTATCAATCCCAATCTCCTTATTTAGGTGGGTATCAATCCCAGCCTCCTTATTCGGGTGGGTACCAATCCAAACCCTCGTATTCAGGTGGGTATTAATCCCAATCTGCTCATCAAATGCCGCCTGGTTCCCAGGCTCAGTATGGATACCAGCAACCCTAGGGGAAAAATCAATATACCCCGTATCAAAATTACCAGCAGCCACAGGGCAACCCTTATCAAAATTATCAACAACCTGCTGGCCAGTATGGTAACCAATGGGGCGCTGGGGGGCAGAACCAGTATCAACCACCCGGTTCTGGAAATAACCCTTACGGATAAAAGCCTTCTGGACAAGGCCCTTTTGGACCTGGTCCATCGGGACAAGGCCAGTGGGGGAAAACAAGATCTGGATGGAATTCTGGCTCTACCTCATATCCGGGGCAAATGTCCTTTAGCCCGTAGCTACCATTTCTAGCAACGTTGGAACTGCCCGATGTGTCGAAATTAACAAATGATCCCATTTTACATAATCCACAATGGCCACCAGTTCCAACTAAGATACCTAGTGATTGTCCCAAGTTCGACGGAAAAGCCGGAGAAGACCCTCAAGCTCATGTGATGACGTATCACTTATGGTGTTCGTCTAATTCATGGCTCGATGACTCGATTCGACTTTGCCTCTTTCAAAGGACTCTCACTGGTTCTGCTGCTAAATGGTATATTGAATTGACCTGCGTGTCATTTCAAGATTTTAACTCATTGGCCATGGCATTCCTTACTCACTTTCAGTTACCCATTCGGTATGAGACACAGACTCACCTCCTTACGTCTCTTAAGTAGGATACAGCTACGCATATCTCCGATCATATACATTAATGGAGAAGGCGTCGCAGGTTGATCAAGTTTTGGATTCCTGATCAACTCCTCACCGACTGGTTCACGACTTCCTTTGTCCCTAAGATTGCACGGGACATTGCTATGGGAGCCTGTGTGACTGAAGAGCAAGCAATCGCGCGCGCTCAGTACCTGGACTTAGTTTACTCTCAGTCTAGTACCTTGTATGAGTATTTTCCGGATGCCCCAAGGCCCGGTACATCCAAGGCTCCGCCGAAGCCATCTGTCGATGGAGTTATTGGCTCTGTGAACCCGGCCTCTAAAAAATCATCGTCAAACCCTGGGAAGCAAAAGTCAAGTGCCTCTAACGAAAACACTTCTCAGGGTGGTTCAAATTCTGGTAATACTTCCGAGGTCAACGCCGTTCAGTCCACCATGGCGGGCAAGGCCTCGAAAGGAAAGAAAAAGGGAAAAGGAAAAAATAAATCCAAGCAACCTAAGAAGGAATCCTCCAAACCTCCAGCCGAGGAAGGAGCTAAGCGCAAACCCAAGTATCCTTGCCTAATTTGTGAAGAGGATCACTATACTAAGGACTGCCCCAGGCGGTCCGAAGTTAGTCGTTTGTTAAAGGGTGCTCTTGGGGTTCCTGTGGTTCTTAAAGAGCCTTTTCCCTCTCAGCAAACTCAAATGGTGGCTGATCCGTCTTTTTCTCCCTTCGGTTCCCAAGTCTTCATGGCCGGATCTATTCCCGTTCATGTAACGACTTGAGCAAAGGAGTATCCGTCATCCGCCGGGAAGGAGCCCGAGGTTCCCTCAAGCGCTCCTTCGTCCAGCTCTGGTCCCCTCCATATCGAGAGACCGAGTACTGAGACGACAATCCGACCCCCTCCTAAAGGGGTACTCAGAAGATCTTCTTACAATCCGAATGCTCGTGCTACCCAGCACTATAGCATCATAGAGGACTTAGCGTAGGGTCCGTCGGCTATGTCTGCCTTAGAGGTTCTCCAGAGCTACCCCCCCCAGAGGAAGTCCCTGCTATCGGCCATCGGTGGCATCGACCCGACGGATTCGGATCTAATTACCTTTGACCTCGAGAGCCATGTTCCTCGACTACCTCATCAGATCGCTTTTCTCATTCAAGTCGTCATCAATTCCAAAACGATCCATTGTACAGTTATCGATGAAGGCACATCAACTTGCATTATGTCTATTGCTTGTTGGAAAGCGATCGGGTCCCCGACTCTGAGCCAGTCTCCGACGAATTTGGAAGCTTTCGATGGGAGAGAATCTCGTCCTTATGGTATTCTTCAATGATTACCAATCACCTTAGAAGGGAAAACCATGGAAGTAGAAGTTGAGGTCGTTGATGTGAATCTCACATATAACCTCCTTCTGGGCTGGAGTTGGACGTATGCCATGCGTGCCGTGGCTTCATCCCTCTTCCGTGTCATTCGTTTCCCTCATCAGGGGAAAATTGTCACGGTTGACCAGCTCTCCTTCTTCGCTTCCTCTTCTGAGGGAAATGTACCGTTCGTTGAACATACCTCCGTTCCTTTTGAGATTGTGGGAGTTGGGCTCTTCAAAGAACCCGCCCTCATGGGTGTTTTCTCCCTCCCACCTCCCAACCTCGCCTCTATCTCCATGATCTCGGTTCGTTATGATCCTTGGGCCCTTCCCCCCATCGACCAGATAGAATCGTGGGGTGAGGAGATGCCGATGAGTCCAGTCAAACTCAACTACATCGAAATTGTTGCTGCATCTGACCCTCATGCTCAACCCACTGCTTCAAGTGGGGCTCTTGACTCAGATGATTTTCCCCCCTGGTTTGGAGAATACACCTCCTCAGATCCATTAAAGGAAATATTTCCTTATGACGAGGCCAGTATAGAGACTATGTCTCTGGAAGAACGTCTGTGGTCCCCCCTTCACCACCGTTCCTCCTTTCTCCCTACCCTCCGGGAAACACTGCTTTGTCTTGAGTGGTTTGCTCCATGTCTCCCTTTCCAGCCTCTTCAGATGCCCATCCAGATTTATCATACATCGTCTGAAGGGAATTTAGGGAACATCACGCAGACGCAATCCATTGACATCTCTGTTAAGCCAGGGATTGTCGAGAACATTTATATAGGAGTCACTTGCACTCCTGAGGAGATTCAGATATACATTGCACTTTTCCACGAATTTCGTGATGTTTTTGCATGGTCCTACGAAGAAATGCCCGGTATTGATACATCCATTGTAGTGCCCGAGATACCTACGTATCCCGGGGCCAAACCTGTTCGTCAGCGTTTGCGTCCCATGCACCCCCGTAAGGCGGCAACTATCAAAGCAAAAGTTGAAAAACTTCTTATATCTGGATTCATTTATCCTATCCCACTGACAGATTAGGTCTCAAATATTGTCCCTGTAGATAAAAAATAGGGTACAATTTGCGTCTGTGTCGATTATTGCGACATTAATCGAGCTTGCCCAAAAGACAACTACCCCACACCGTTCATTGACCAACTCATTGACGAGTGTGCGGGCAGCGAAATATATTCGTTTATGGACGGCTTCTCTGGTTACAACCAGATTAATATCGCCCCCACTGATCAACACAAGATGGCCTTTATCTGTCTGTGGGGCACTTTTGCTTACAAAAATCTCCCCTTCGGTCTTAAGAATGCCGGTGCTACCTTCCAGCGTGCGATGCCTTATGCCTTCCACGATATCCGGCACATCGTACAACCTTATCTGGATGACCTCCCCGCTCATTCAGCTAAGCACGCGGACCACCCATCGCATCTTCGCAAGATTTTTCTTCGCTGTCGACACTATAATATCCAACTAAACCCGCATAAATGTGTCTTCTGCGTCAAATCTGGTCGACTTCTCGGGTTTATCGTCTCCCGAGAGGGCATCCGCTTGGATCCCCTTAAAGTCGAGGCAATTGTGAATCTTACTCCCCCTGCTACTTTGCGACAATTGCAGAGCTTGCAGGGAAAAGCTAATTTTCTAAGACGATTCATCCCAAAATATGCCGAAGTGGCAAAGGGTTTCACCCGGTTGCTGAAGCGTGACACCCCATTTCGATGGGATGCCATAGCCGAGGAGTCTTTTTCTCGTCTCAAAACTCTCCTAGTTTCTGCCCCTTTGTTGCGGCCTCCAAATTATCATCGTGACTATACACTATATTTGGCCGCTGCTGACACCACCATCGGTATGGTTTTGGTACAAGACGATGACGATGGCATCGAACATGTCATTTAGTACCTTAGTCGCAACTTTCTAGATATGAAGACTCGATATGCATATGTCGAGAAGTTAGGCCTCGACGCTGTTTGTGTGGTTCAACGATTCCGTCACTATATTTTGTTGCATACTACGACGGTGATCTCCGATTGCAACCCCATGACTTACATTCTCTCACGACAATTGCTGGGGGGCAAATACTCAAAGTGGATCGTCATCCTCCAAGAGTTTGACTTGGAATTTACTGCTGCCAAGTCCAAGAAATCACTCGTCTTCGCTGAAATTTTGTGTTCTTTGCCATCCGCCGCTACTTCCTCTCAGATAGAGGATTCTATTCCAGACGAAACTCTTTTCCTTATCAGCACCCTCGATCCTTGGTACGGGGAAATTATTGTCTACTTGCAGATGTCCTCTTTCTGTCCTGAGACCTCGAAAGACGCTCGTCGACGGATTCGACACCAAGCCCAACCATATCGCATCTTTGGGGATAGCCTGTACTGTCTCGGTGTTGATTCGGTTCTTCGCTGATGCTTAACCCTCGAAGAAGCCGAGAGAGTTCTAAATGACTGCCACTCCGGTGCTTGTGGCGGTCACATGTCTGGATATGCCACCGCACAGAAAATCCTCCGTGCTGGCTACTTCTAGCCTTCCATTTTCAAGGATTGCATTCTTGCCATCCGTTCCTGTCATGAATGCTAGATTTACCAATGGAAGATGCGTGCACCCCCTGCACCGCTGCACCCCGTTGTAACCGTCGGCCCCTTTTCCAAATGGGGCATCGATTATGTGACCTGTAACCCTCGCTCGGCTGGGGGGCATGTATACATCATCGTTGTTGTAGATTACTTTACGAAATGGGCCGAGGCGATGCCTACATTGTCAGAAGACGGTCACACCGCGCCGGGCATTTCTGTTTTAACCATGTTATTTTCCACGGGTTCGAGTATACACCAAGCCATTGTCACTGATCACGACTGAACACATTTTCGATCATGTATGATGGCCGGAGTAATCAACCCACAGGGTCTTAGGCATGATAGTTGACTCCGTTACATATCCTCAAGGCAAACGGTCAAGTGGGAAGCCGTGAACAAGGTCTTGGTCACGATGCTTCAAAGAACTGTTGGCAATGCACAAGTCTAGTTGGCATTTTGATGTTGTTCTCCGCTTTTGTGGGCCTTTACCCGTACCTCCGTGTAAGGATGCCAACTTGGTTTCAACTCCTTTTCAGTTAGTATATGGACTGGGGTGACCCCTTCCCATTGAGTGCTGTGAGATTCCTTCATTTGAAATTAGCTTGTCGAGTTACTCCCCGATACTACTCCTGTAGAAGGAGCGGCTCTTACTTGGAACACTGGATGAGGGACACCGTCGTCTAGCCTCCCTAGCTATAAGCTCAAAAGAAGCGAGTGAAAACTCACTTCGATAACACTGTTAACCCCCACTCTTTCATCGAGGGAGATCTAGTACTGCTCTACCATCAAGCTAACGATAAGCTAGGGGCAGGAAAACACGAGCTGATGTGGCATGGGCCCTATATTGTGAAAAGAGTTTTACAAAAAGGTTCCTATGAGCTTATAGATTACGAAGGCAATCCTCTGGACAGGCCCCGAAATGGGTTGTATCTCAAGAAATATTATGCCTGAGTCCAGGCACTCTCTCTCTTTTTTGTGCATGCGTATGCTTTCAGTAGTGTGTTTATTTAGTTTTTATCTTAGTGTGTCGGCGTGATTGCCGCTTATTGTGTCTTTTGCTTCTTGAACAGATGTCTGGATCGCCTTACGTTGGTTTCGCTGATGGTGCTTCCTGCAGTACTCACAATCTGTCATCTGCGCATGGGTGATTCTACGATCCCTCATTGGGAGTTTAGTAGATATTCAAGGGGTGGTCTCGGTTGTACACCACGAAACAATGTGGTTGAATATAGGTTGTAATGAATTTATTAGCCGAGGCAATCAACCTCGGAATCCGTTGCATTGGTTGTAAACTTAGATTCTCACTTGGTTAGTCCACCAGCTCAACGGACGATATTTCCATCAGGGATCACGGCATTTTAAGGTTGGTATTATGTGTTAAGTTATTAGAAGAGATTTGGTTAACTCCGCATATTCCCACATTCAGAAGACTATGCAGTAACCGATGCATTAGCTAACTATGTATTGGAAGACCATTTGCATAATCATGTAAATCAACATAATACAGAAGATAAGATAACAATAAACCATAACACCATTATATATAGTGATAACTATATATTAATATATATATATATATATATATATATATACTATAATATATATATATATATATATTATTAAATATTATATATCGTTGTGGTGCACTGAGGCGTTCAAAAAATAGAATGTACATGTCTGGATAGAGTCTGTGTTCTCCGTACATCTGAGACACATGTCTCTCAAAAAATATGCAGAAAATAAAGCCTTGGAGTCTAAGCACGGTGGTGCTCATGATAGCACATCACCACTCGCACCAATCGTCTCAGCAGACGGTGGACGCGAGTCGGCACCCCTACTATGTGCCTCTGATAAGCGAAAGGCACATCTGCCAATCTGGCATAACCAGGAATCCCTTGGGCAAGGCCCTCGAGATTCTATATCAGCTCCTCCCCCACGACACCTCCTGCCTAAGGGTCAGCTGCGGGTTGGCCTCTTCGCGCTGTAGGGGATAGCCCGGCTGGTCGCTCTTGGCCCACATCTGCATATACATATAATCATCATTAGAACAAGCATGTATTAAAAAAGAAAAAAAATGAAAAACATTAAAATCAAGGAGTTCATAACTAACTCCTCCTCCCATTCCTCCCCCTCTGGTAGTGGAAGATCTCGGTCCCCCATGAAACTGGTACCTGCATACGGCCAATCCTGGATCACGATCAGCTGTCGACGGAGCCATATGAAGAATTCAGGATGCCATGACATCTCCTGGCCTCCTCCTCCTCTGGGCATCAATGCTGCCCAGCGAGCCATTCTAGGCTCTTGTGGCAATGGATCTGCCACCACGACTCTCTGGATCTAGAAGAGTGGTATTCGCTCCAGAAAGAACGATACCACGATCGAACCATATGCGAACTGTTTCGTGTCCGCTCGCTTGCAATTTGTGAGCTGCCTCTTGATATTAGTAGTCACAACTGCAGCCCAGTTAAAGATGGTCGGACTGAGGCATTCAATCACAAGTATCAGGTGGTTCTTGCTGGCCTCGTGGGGCGCTTGTACCCCAGCTGCACGTGTGATGGTGAAGAGAATGGGTTTTCAGAGTCAAATCCCGGATCGTATTGATTAACACCTTAGCACTTCGCTGCCTGAATTGTGCTTCCAGGCACACTCGAGCTTTTACTTCACCAACCTTCTCCCCGAAAGGTCTACTACCAGTCAAAACAAGAACCGCCCCTCTCCGTGACAATCCCGTGATGAAGTATACATCAGAGACCTCAAGCTCTAAGGTCTGATTCCGTAGACAAAACACTTGGTCGTCCACATCCCAAGCATCAATGATAAACTAGAGCAACTCAGGTTGCGACCGCATGTATGATGTAAGGAAGAATTTTTTAAGGCCACAATCCCTCAGGGTGTTCATGCACCCTTCATCCTCAATTGTTGAGGCATCCACAATGTCATGTTCTCTTTCTTTCCATTCTACTACCATTTTGACCTGTTCCCTGCACCCACAAGGACAAATTTACCTTCATTAGGACATTAGACAATGTATAATCCAGGGAAATTTCAAATTGAATGGGTAAAATTATGAGAAAATTTGGGTCGCGCGGTTAGCGCGAATTTTCTTAAAACAGTCGCGCTAATGGCACGACTCCCTTGGGTATTTCACCCCATTAGCGTGGGTTCGTGCCGGATACCCGCGCCAATGGGCCGAAGCCCTAAATTTGAAACTCCCCCTTGTTAGGGCTCAATCAGGAACTAAATGAATAAAAAATAGTATAAAGATGGAGCTAAGGGAAGCACCTCTTACCTGGAACTGACGAGATCGCGAAT
>APFE030098939.1:69907-108200 GCA_000404065.3 Pinus taeda | reverse complement strand
AGACCCACTTGCAGCCAATTGGTTTGGTTCCCAATGGAGGATCAACCAGCTTCCAAGTGCCATTCTTTATTAAGGCATCATACTCCTTTTGCATTGTTTATTTTCATTCATCATGAGTAGCAGCTTCTTTGAAGGAAGTTACTTCAAAATTTGTAGACAAATTCAATTCACAATCATAAGAAACATCCATATCAACAGGTGAATCAGAGTCATCTACATCACCTCCATTTTTCCAGTTTGAATTTCTAGTTCTTGTCTTTCCAACCTCATCAGGATGAACACTTTCAAGTGTCTTTGTTATCCACTTTGGGGGACCTTTCTCAGATGGTCTAGGCTGCTCCTTTGATTGAGTTGGGACTGAATCAATATTGAGTCTCCCAATTCTATCAATCACATAATTTAAAGTATCATCCATTGTTGGAGTTTCATGCAGGGGAGAGAGTTCTTCAGAAGAAGATTCCACAGGTTGATCTAGTATAGGAATCCCCCCTTCAAGATGTGGAATCTGATTATCAAAATTTTGAAATGATTTTGCATTTGTGAATCTATCCAAGCGATCAAGTTGCCGCTCAACAACATTGTCAGTTTTGGATGATTCAAGAAAGATTACATCTCTACATACAACAAACTTTTTATTGACATCAACATAGAGATGGTATACTTTGGAGGTGTTTGAATACCCTAGGAAGATACACTTACAACTTCTTGCACCAATTTTGTTTATATGTACCTTTTGTATCAAGGCATAACAGGTGGAACCAAAGACCTTGAGATGCTTTAACGAAGTAATGTGCCATACCACATTTCATAGGGAGTCTTGTTTCTGATAGCATTAGATGGACATATGTTCTTTATATATACAACACATAGAACTGGATCAACCCAACATCAATTTTACATTTTTGAAAAACATCATGGAGTGCACCATATTTAAGATTGTCCTATTCATTCTTTCAGCTACACTGTTCTATTGGGGATTATAAGGCACAATTGTTTGATGTTTGATCGCATGTTGGCGAAGATAATTTTAAAATTCATTTGAAGTTTATTCTTTTACATTATCAGTGAAAATAGAGCCAATATGAGATTGTTCATCATTTTCATTCCATGTATGAAAGTTCTTGAATGTTTGAAAAGCATCAAATTTGTTCTTCAATAAATAAACCCAACACATTCTGGTGTAGTCATCAATAAATGTCATCATATATTTATTTCCATTTGTAGAAGGAACAAGAATTTGACCACATAAATATGAATGAATGAGTTCAAGTTTTCTATGTACTCTTGAATGTGAATCATGAAAAGACTGTTTGCTATGCTTTCCTAGAATGCAAGCATCACATTGCTTCAGTTTCCTAGGAATTGTAGGAAAACCAGTAACACCATTTTTCTTCAACAAGTGGAGGTTGTCATAGTTTAAATGTCCAAATCTAGCATGCCATAATAAACTTGATGGAAGTGTACCTTTTTCATAATGAGAGTTGTATGAGAAATGTTGTGCACAAGTGGAGGTACCATGTAGCTTGAGAAGCCTTTATTCTTCTATTCCCCTCATGACAAGTGAGTGGTCAGATTCTTTTCTCACCTCAATATTGCCATCCAGCATATGAATGGAGTGACCTTGCTGGCGGACGTGGACCAATGACAACAAGTTTCTCTTCAACTGTGGGAGATATAGAACATGATGTAGAAGAAAGTCTGGAAGACCAGGCAATTTAAGCCTGATTGTGCCAAGCCCTGATGGCTTGAGTTTTGATTGGTCTACAAAGTATACTTCTCCATCAACTTTTTCAGTAAATTCTTCAAAAAAATCTTTTCTATGAGTCATCTGGCAAGTTACTCCTGAATCAAGAAACCAATCATTTTTCCAAGAAGCAAGTGAAGCATTAAATAAATCTTCATTTGCTCCGATATTACATTGTGCCACAACATAATGAGTGGATTCTGGTGCTTTACCTTTGTATGTGTCATTAGTTTTACCTTTGGGTTGGTTTCTTTGCTGGTCAATTTTGTCCCAAGATAACTTGCATGTGGAGGCATCATGTGATCCATTTCTTTTGCATCGTATGCAGTGCAAATTTGCCTTTTCTCCTTAAGAGTGTCTGCCCCCGCCTCTGAAATATCTTCCTCTTCCTCTTCGACCACCTCTCCCTCTGGAAGAATATTGGGCAAGATTCTTTTCTTTATGAGCAAGGCACATAGCCTCTTCAAAAGATTCAGGCGCTGTCTTCTTTCCAAAATCTTTCTCTCTTTCAACAAATTTTTTCACAAGAGAGTCAAAGGTAATATCTTTGAGATTTCCATTTGCTTGCAATGACTCAAGAAAATTGGATTAAGTAGGATAAAGTGCCTTGAGAAAAGAAATTAGAGGAATATCCAATTCAACCTTAGTGGCTTTGATATCATGCATTATAAATTTTACTTTGGATGAAAGAGCAAGAGGATCATTATTTTGTAATTCAAGAGGGAAGATTTTAATCATGAGTTGAAAAACTTCAAGTGCAGAATGTGAGTCATAGAGTTATTTCAGCTTTTGTAAGGCTTTGAAAGCAGTTGAAAGTGGTGAAATTTGGAAACTCACCTCTTCACTTATAGATGATGCAATTAATGCATAGGCTTTGTTGTTCTTATTTTCCCAAATGGTGAACTCTTTGTCTAAGGTAGGCTGTTCTGGCTCTTTGTCTCCGTCTCCAACATACACTCCTTTTCACAGCTCATTGAAAATGAGGGTGTGTTTTATCATCCGGGACCACTCAGGATAGTTCTCCTTGCTAGTGAGAACTATTCCCACAATGGATATGATTGAATGCATTGTAAAATATGTGTACTGTAAAAAATACTTTTGGCAATATATTGTAAAAAATTGTACTTCTAGTGGCAAACTCTATTGAAAAAAATTAATGAGGGATAATTAAAACAATAATGTGTTAAAACTAGCAGTCTTAAATCCACCATATGAAGTTTCATCACCAAGGAAATACACAATATGCTGGTTCATTTATAACGTACTACGACCAAAAATCAGAGTTGCATAACTCACATAACAAATCAATACATATTCAAAGTAGCAGTCTAATAAGTACATAGGAGGAAATTATATATGAAAAAATGGTGATGTTAAATGGCACACATATTTTAGAGAATAGAAGCTTAGGCCCTTTCACCACGAATCCTTCTAGCCAATACCATCGAACCTCCATTAGTGCTCCCACCATTGTCACTGCAGACCACTTCCATATATGTTTTCTCACTGCTTCAGATGTTTCCCTGGCCACTGCACATCATACACCAGAATGAGGTATTGGTTATGGTACCAAGGACTACTCCATTGACAATGATTACAACACCCAACAATTTGCTCAACTCCCCATCATTGCAAATGACAAGCTGAATATGACTTGGAACTATACGATTCTATGGATAGAATAGGCAGCGTGATATTACCACTATGGATAGAATAGGCAATGTGGTATTACACAACAGAGGTAGTGCGCATGTATTAAAAAAGCAGTGTATTAAAAGCTTTAATATGGTATGACATTACAACTGCGGAATATATGCAACAATAATATGGTATGGCATTACAGCTGTGGATTCAAAACAATGTAAAACCACATTGTATACCACAAATTCAAAACAACTGATTGTAGTGAGTGTGGAAATGGAAGCAAAGTTCGATGTATGAAATGGATATGGAAGAGCATTAACTGGAATATGGTGAGGAGCAATTAGTTTACCAATGGAGCAACGATCCCACGTAACAATGATCAGTTACCAATCCTCCGCGGATAATTTCTATAGTCATAAGTATCGGCCTTCCTTCCTCCTACGTGGAGGCACTAGTAGCGCCAAGAGTTTCGACCCCATCTCACTCCACAGCACCTCCAGGCAGCAGCTAGCTCCAATCAACTCCTTCAATGCAGTAACACACTTCAACAATGAATGAGATTTCAGGGATTTGACAGAGGTGTCAACATGCAAAAAATGTAGAACATAGGAAGAATAGGGAGTTACAAAGCAGAGGGAAGCCAAAAATGGCATTGGCTCTGATACCATGTCAGACCAGGCAGTAACTCCTGAAGATCAATTTGTTATATTCATTCACGTTGGTATTTATTATATACATGAGGGAGAGACTGTTCATTTCATCTCCTGGTGACTCTTCATATTTTTCATTATTTATTTACATCAGTTACACTTATTCACCCAATCGTGATGATTAGGTGCCAATAATCTCCAACACTGTATGCACACTGTAAATCCAAAATTGCAAAGAAAGGGAAGGAATATTATAATTCTCCTTCCATGGAAACAAAAACCTCCTCATATGAAGGAGGGGATGTCTACTTGGCTTCTTCAAGTACACATGTAGATCATGAGGCATGGTTAGTCAACTCAAGGGTATCCTTTTATATAACTCCTCACAAGGAGTGGTTTTGTGAGTATGAAATATATGACAGTGGAAACATTTTCCTAGGAGATGACACAACAACTTAAATCATAGGTTGAGGGAAAGTAAAGTTGAAGCTCATGTGTGGAAGGACTGGAACACTTCCTACTGTTCTGCACATCTCAGGATTGGCCAAGAATTTTATTTCTATAAGCATGATGAGTGGTATGAATGTAAAAACAATGTTTGAAAATGATACTTGTAGTATGATTCAAGGAGAAATGGTATTGTTGAGGGGATTTTGGTTTCGAATTCTGTATAAGTTTCTAGGAATTATGGTTAGTACTATGAATGAAAAAATTTCATTATCATTAAGAATGGAGCTGAAGAAGGAAAAACTTTTGTAGTCTCTAGAGAAAAGATTGTATTGTGGCATTAAAGGCTAAGACATATCGAAGAGGAGGGCCTTTGAGTACTACATGTTAATGATATGGTATAATGTATGTCTAATTTCTTTTTGGATTTTGATTTGTGTGAACATTGTTTATATGGGGAGAAAAATGGGTAAAATTCTCCTTTGGTGATATGAGGGTAAGGGGAATAATAGAATTTGTGTATGGTAATGTCTTTGGACCTGTGTTAGTTCCATCACTAGGTAAATCTATGTACTATGTCTCATTTATAGATGACTTCTCAAGGAATATATAGATTTATTTCCTCAAAAAGAAATTTGACATCTTTGACAAATTCAAAGAGTTTAAGGCTCTTGTGGAAAATTAGAAAAAGAAGAAAATTAAGTTGTTTAGGACAAATAATGGTGGAGAATTTATGAGAATCAATTTGAATAATTATGTAGGAAGTAAATTATAGCAAGGAAAAAGGCTACTCCATGCACACCTCGACAGAATGGACTTGCAAAGATGATTAATAGGAGGCTAATAGTGAAAGAAAGGAGCATGCTTAGTGGTGTTGCGTGAGAACAAAAATACTAGGAAAAGGCAATGGATATTGGGTGTCACTTGGTAAATAGTGTTGTAACTCACAATTATACTAAGAGGGGGGGTTATTCATTATAACTATAATTTTTACTTCTTTAAATTCAATCAAACATCATAAAGCATCAACCTCACAAATTTAACAAGTAACACAAGATATACATGGAAACCATTATAGGAGAAAACCACAAAATTTCTTTATATGAAAGACCTTGTAGGCACCAACCTACTTATTACATCAATTTGTAGGCACTGAACTACAGGAGACATCGATCCCCTATGTTTCCTTATAGGCACCAACATACAGGAGTGATCTAAGCGGATATTGGTGGCCACCCACCTATTTGACCTAGACCTCGAGTTGGTTTCATCATTTTCCTTAATTATAGTAGCATTTTCTATTTTTAGCAGCTTTTTGAGTCTTGAACTTCCGAAGTTGTTTTGACCCCCCTAAATGGTGTTTTTTTGAGGTCTGCAACAAGGGGTCTGCTACAAATCAAGATTTAATCAGAGTTATCTTTCCAACGTGGTATCGTACATGCCAAAAAGAGATCATATGACCAAGTTATGACCCTGGCAAGTTGGCTACTCAACTAACCCCAACGGGGCCCACAAACTCTTGGTGTTCCATCTCATGTGGTTAGGGTTTTGGTTGTTTAGGGTTTCCTTTTGTTGTTTAATAATAAAAAGGCACTTGAGCCTCATTGTAACATATTTCAGAGACATGTAGCTACCACGTCTCTTCTTAGGATAAGATACCATCGCCCGAGCTAGTTTATTTCCATTTTGTATGTAAGCATATTTCAATTCTTTAATATTAATGGAATGAATTTTTATTTCTGTTGAATTTTTGTGATTATGTTTTTATCTATATTCTGTTGTGTTCCTGTATAAATCCAGATCAAGGAGATACCAATCCTCTCTCCTACTTTATAGGAACCAACCTATAGGAGACACCAATCTCATCTACTACTTTGTAGGCACCATTATATAGGAGAGACAAATCCCCTTTATTTCTTTGTATGCATTGAGCTATAAGAGAAACCAATCCCCACTACTGCAATATTTGTAATTGTTATATTCTAATGTTCACAATTCTACACTATTGGCTTAGGGGCTCCTAACCCAATTTCAGCGTTAAGTTTTCCAAAAAAATCCCTACACTATTAGCCCTTTCATCATCAATCCGCGGAGCGCGGACTGAAGTCTCACATGAAGCAGTATGGGGGGATGTAGGAACCAAGTTTTCACACCTAGAGATGGTTATGATGTCGTTTTATACATTTTATTTGCCTTCGCACAGATCAATACGCCCTTAAGGCTTATCGATATAACTTCCTTTTACCAACCCCTAGACCTTCGCGAAGGGTAAAAACCCTTTATGACACTTACTATCTACATGCTCTGTAACCATAACTTGCGGAGACTTTACACTTTATATCGCAAAAACTTGGGATTTCAGCCCCAAACCTTGGGCTTTTGCCCCAAATTTGACCATAGGGGACCCTGTCCCAACGGGCCCCCAACACAAATATCATGACTCATCCTCGAGTCACTTTGCTGGTGCAAAGATCTTATTGTGAAGACCTCCCAACGCCACTTGCACTACTGCAACTTTATCTGTGCACTATGTAGCTGCATGCTTGACCTGCTCCACCAGTTGCTCGGTTGTTGGTCCTCTGTTATCTTCCTAGATCTTCTGTTGTGATCTCTGTAGGTTGGCCAACTTCTCCCCAATGGTGGTGGATATCACATAGGCCTCGTCCATCTAAGACCCCAATCTGGCCTTGAGGACTGCCTCTTTCCATTGTGCTATTTCCACCTGTTCTTTCAATTTCGTTTCCTCCTGTAGCTTTGCCAATCTCTGCGTGACAACAATGGTGCGCACTATCGCCTTTGCTTCGTCATACTGCTGCAGCAGTTCTTAGGCCTGTGTGTTCAACCTCTGTAGGTTAGGATCTTACTAGAGACTCATGATTAGCTCCATAGACTACTCAAAGAGTGTTGTGCATTCCGCCACCATGACATCTATTGCAGTGGCTCCATCCCTCATAGAAGCTTCACGTTGTTCTTTGACTTCTGGTGGAGTTGAAGGCCATGTCTTCAACTCGGACTCTGTAATTTTCAGGTTCAACTCAAACTGAACCTTTTCCATCTTAGTCTCACGTCATGCACACCTGTAGCCAACTTTTGAATCTTGGCTTCCACTAGTGCTTCTTCTGGGATGTGTAGTTTTGGAATGGTTCTGCATGCTTTTGCTACTATTGCGGTGGTGTGCTCATTCTTCTCCTGCACCTTCTACCAGGATTCTAGCATGGCTATCTTCTCAACGAATATCTATTCATTGTTGATTTTCTACTCATTGATCATGCACAGCGCATGCTGTTCTTGGGCCTTAAGCTCTTCAATGGCACTTGCTTGTAGGGTGTGAAGGAATTCACTGGGGAGCACGGCCAAGTTGAGGCCAATGTTCCTTAGTGTGCTGATAGTAGCCTTGTTAGCTTCCACCTCCATGCTCAAAGGTCCATCCGACAGTGCGACTACTCAAAGATCCAAGGATCAAACGAACTCTGTGGCTTCAGTGTTCCCCTGTGCCAAACTAGTTGATGTCATGTTGCTCTGTCTTGCACCTATCTGTAGTCTAGTGGCTTGGATCTGCATATCGTGCAGACTTGTCCAAATGGCACTTAATTCCTACTTCTGCTACTGCTCAAAATGCTACAGATTTTCCACTGTCGTATCCCTTACCTTATCCCAAATGTCATTCAAGTCACCCTCTGTCAAGGTGATTAGGTCTAGCAACGACTTAGTGGCCTTGGTCTTCTTCCGTGGTCCTTCTTTTTCTTGTTCCCTATTTCGTTTCACTGGGAAGGGAGTGATTTCCAGATCTCCACTTCCCTGTTCTAATTTCTCATCATCCTCTGACTGTGGTGAAGTGAATTTCTGGTTCCTGTCAGAGCCATGCTCTTCTTGATCTGCTTGTTCCTTGGCAGTGTGCTCTGCTTCTATGTGTGCCTTCTCCTCAGTCTCCCTCTTTTGTTTTTCAGCCAACTACTGAACTTTCAATCAGGGCGCTTTTTTTTTCTTCTTTTCCACAAACTTACTAGTCTCGGTGGACAAATATGATGTTGTGCTCTAGTCTGATGGCCACTAATTGAGGACTGCTACAACGACATCATCCGTCATGAGGTATGGTAAATCATACCACTTCTGTTCTGGGTCCTTTCACGATCGTATGGAGATATAGTGGAAGTCTACTTTGAACTCTATGTACCCAGACAAATGCTTGAAGATAGTTGGTGACAACCATGCCTTTCAATTGATGGCCATATTAATTCTCATCTCCATCAATACCCAAAACACCTTGATCTCCTGAACCCGCTCAGCATCTATTGTGGCCCATAGAGAAGAAAACTTCACTTCTTTTGGCAAATCTAGTGTGAGCAAAGGAAATTGGTTGTCCTTTGGCAACTCCCACATGACCAGCACAATTGAAAGTAAGAGTCATGAGTAGTGAAACGTCTTGCTTTGGTCCTGCGCCTCCCTGTAGTTCGCAAGGAACTCGCTACACAAGTAGCGCGCCTAGTTGAATTGTACACCCTCCGCACACTGGGCTGCTAGTGAGACAACGGGTGTCGGAGCCTCATATATGTGACACTTCCTCATTATTTTTCCAGCCAAGATCTGGGCGGCCACCTTCACTGCAGGGTCGGTTATGCTTGAAATTGAATACCCGCACGGCTTCTTGACATGCTTAAACTTATCCTTCATCTGCTTAGTGAGGTCACGCTCGCCTGTCTTTCCACAAAATTCCTTGCCCGGATTTAGTCCTGAATGTGGTAGTAAGGTGATCCTATGGATCATCATGTCGGTTATAGGGACCAACTCCTCCAACCATAGGCACCTTTCGTGCACTAGGCACAACAATTGTTTGATTCAACCAAATTTATGGGAGTGTGATAGTAATGTGGCACCCATAGTAGATTCAACAATCCTACCTTTTCCACCCCACAAATCCACTTCACCAGCCTTCAATGCGGTGACACCAGACTCCTTGTAGAATACTCACTGCATGAAATTATTGGTAGCTAGGTGGGGGAACCACTCATTTTCCCCCAAGTTCCAACATTCAAGCTTCAGATGTGGGATGCGCGTTAAGCACAAACCTTCAAACATGATATTCTATGGTAGTAGGGGTGTATGAAGAAGAAAATTCCCCTCATCTGGGTCCTTTGGGACCTTCACCTTGCCCTGACATAGAGGAATGTATTCTAGTAGCTTTGAAATAGGGTCCACCCCCTCAATATCAATGTCCTTTGTGCCCTCATTGCCCTCCAAGTCAACCACTTTGCCCTTTTCTTGTGCAGTTGAATTTTCTTTTCTCTGATGTTTCCTTGGTGACTCACCCACCGATAGCGTCTTCTTCTTTTTGTCCTTCTTCTACTTGGGAACCTATCCTATCAGCGTAGGCTTCAGCCTAGGTGACCTTGGTGATTTTGGTATTGTCACCGTCACCTCCATACTTACGACCTTAGGGGAAGCTCCCTCAAAGGCAATAGACCCTCCAACACTTGTAGTTTCCATGGGTTTAGACATGAAGTTGTTAATAAGCTATTAGGTTTCCTTAGGTAACCTGTCAAACACAGAACTAGTGACCAAGTACTCAAAGAATGCATTGTTCATGCACACTAGGCAATGCGACAGATAAACTCTCATAATGTAAAGTGTCTCTTGTTGGGCAGCCATTTGTAATTTGTAGGCAAGCTCGAATTCAAATTCGACTGTTCCCCCAAAATCCGCTCATAAATGCTAGATTGGCGGCATATTTTCAAATATCTCGCTCTTAAATTCAACCTTAAATGCTGCCCCCTCGCTCCTCTTAGCCATTTTCTCACTGTCAAATAATGAGTAGTGATAGTAATGGTCACTTTCTGGCTACGCTGCGCGGTCTCTCGTCCTGTAGTGCATCTCCCTTTACATGTCTGTTGACACTGTGACACCCATCTATCCCGCGCAGGACCCTCATCGTGTAGCTCTACAACCCGGGAAATGTAGTTTATAATATCGCACCTCCTTGCAGCTGCCTAGAGCACTAAGACTGTGCTACCATCATATAGTCATTTGGATAGATCCCCGTTGTATTGCTTCAATCGGACGCCATTTACCTTTCTGGGAAATGGATCTCCATTCAATTTCACCAGTTGAACTTCTCCACCATCGATAATCTCTTTGATCACATATGGTCTCAGCCAATGCATCTGAAATTTTCTTGGAAATTTATCAAACTTGCTATCATATAATAAAAATAAATCATTTACCTAGAAGGTGCACAGTTTGATGTGCCGATCATGCCACACATTTTCGCGCTCCTTCTAAACTTGTTGATGGAATCCAACCAAGAATCTATCTTCTTCCAGCTCTATTAGCTGCACAAGACTTTCTTCTAAGGCTCTGCAGTCTGCCATTCCTATGAATGCTGCTAAACATAGACTAGGCATAATGTACTCCAATGACATCACAACTTCTACGCCGTAGACCTGTCGAAAAGGTGTCTGTCCAGTCAGCTTTTTACAAGTAGTTCTATAAGGCCATAACACCGTTGGTACACGCACATCCCAATCATTCCTATGTGCATTGCAAACCTTTGTTAGCACGTTCTCTAATATCTTATTAAACACTTCCACTGTCCCATTAACCAAAGGGTGATATGGTGTGCCTGTTTGATGATAAACTTGGAATTCCTCTCTCAGCGCATTAATCGTTTCATTAAAGAAATGTGTATCGCAATTTCTCATCAAAATCTTTGGGCAACCAAACCTAGTTAGCATGTATTCAAATGGGAACTTCACTATTGTTGCCTCTGTACAATCCTTTACAAGCTGTGCTTCTGCCCATCTGGTCAAATACTCAGTCGCGATGATAATATACCACACACCCATCTTCTTTCATGGAGGTTGAATCGGTCCTACAAAATCGATTACCCACTTTTCGAATGGCTACAATGACACTTACGAATTCAGAGGTAGCTCATCCCTCTGTGATGGCTTGCCCTTCCTCTGACATGCATCGCATGCCCTACAATAAGCTTTCAAATTATTATGCACTGTTGGCCACCACAACCCAGTGTGTAAAATCTTTTGTGTTGTTGCTTTTCCTGCCTAATGGCCTCCTGCAGCCCCTCCATGAGCTTCATCTTGGGTGCTGCTTTGTTCAAACTCATGCACATAACATCAAAATATCTCATCTGCTCCCATCTTATACAAGTGACCTGCAATAATAGAAAAATCTGTTATGCACACCACCAATTCCTTCTTCTGTTGACAAGTGTACCCTTCTGGAGCCGTTCTTGTAGTCAGAAAGTGTATGATGTCTACAAAATGATTATCTGCTATGCACACCACAAAGAGATGCACATCAGGAAGCCCCTCCTCTAAATTGGTAGGCTCCTCCCCTGTTTCAATTCGTGACAGATGATCTAGTCCTGCATTCAATCACCCTGGCTTCACAATGACTTCGAAATCATATTCCTTAAACAACAACAACCATCTGCCTATCCCCCCCCCCCCCAAACATAGGCTTATTGACTGGGTACTTTAATGTGGAATGGTCTATATACATCTTAAAGTGTTTGCCTAGTCAGTAGTGATTGAATTTTTGGAGTGCATACACCATAGCCAAACCTTCGCGCTCTGTCATAGAATAATTCTTCTTAGGCTTAGATAACTTCCTTCTTGTAAATTTGATAGGGTGATCAAACTCTCCCTCACTGGCCTCTGTTAGTACTGCTCACAGTGCAATACATGATGCATCCACATGCACATGAAATTTCTTCTTCAGATCCAGGAAGAATACGGTCGACGCGGTGACCATATTTTCTTTTAACACATCTAAGCTCTGCTGACATTCCTCATTCCAATATAATGTAGCATCCTTCTTCAACAATTTTTCCATCGGTGCGATAAACTAGGCATAACTCTTGATGAACTTTCGGTAATAACTAGTATGCCCCAGCGTTTCTTGGTGCCTCCAGATTGATTAACCATGATCTTAGCTAGATCCACCATTAATCCTTGTTTGCATACTACATGACCCAACAAGATTCTGAAGGGAACACAGAACAAACATTTCTTCAAATTTAGTGTGATCTGATACCTCTGGCATGTATCCAACATCAAGCGTAGACTAGATACATGGCATTTAACCAGCCCAAACACCGTTAAATCATCAAATTATACCTCCAAGAACTTGTGAATGAAGTCCTTGAACACTGCGATGACTACGCGTGAAAAGATCGCCAGCGCATTCTTCAGTCCAAAAGGCATTACAATATACTGAAAGCATCCCCATTCAGTCACGAATTTCATCTTACTCCTATCTTTTGGTGCAATATTGATCTGATGGTACCCCAAGAACCCATCAGTGAATGAATATGCTTCCTGTCCTCCTACATTATCCAACAGTTCATCGGTGAATGGAGTTGGAAAAGGATCATGCACGCAAGTGTCATTCAGCTTCCTGAGATCTACGCATATCCTTATTTCATCCTTTTGCTTCTTTTCTTGAACTACCATAGGACTGACCCAATTAGACTCCTCCACTGGTTCAATGATTCCTACTGCCAACATTTTTTGTCCAATTCTAAGCGGACGCTTTCTTTGTACTTAGGATTGAGGTGATATGGCCTCTATTTCACAGGCTTCACATTTGGTTTCAATGTTATCCTCATTACTCCTAAATTGCATGTTATCCCTTTTAGGTCTGAAAATTTTGTAGGGAACAAGTCCTGGTATTTGTGGACCAATTCAGTGACCTTATCCACTATAGCATCATCCTAGTAGTCCCCTATCTTCGCAAAATTCGGCTTTGTCTTTGTCCGAAAGTTCACTTGTATCATTTTTAGTGGTGCAGTGATATCAGGATTCTCTATCTGTGGCCCCTCCACTTCGCGGTGACCTTCTGTCTTTGGGATAGTAATGTTCCTTGGATCCTCCTCTTCTTCTTCAGCAGTCACATTATAGCACTTCAACGGATGTTGCAGCTTGGTGGCCCAATCTGGCTGAATCAAATCCAAGGGATCCAAGGGATTCTAAAGATCACTTCTTTGACCTCCTGTAGTGCTTCATCAATGCACTCGAATCCATCCTCAAAGCTGAATGCCATTAGGAATCCCTACCTCAAAATATCCCATTTTTCTATGCCATGGAGGAGCTCTGTCTCCAAGTACCAATTCATTGGTATCACATCCAAGGTGTGGCAGAACAGATGCACCCACTTCGGTTTTGGTTCTGCTCCATAAGCATTAGTCCATTTGGCTAAGTGATCACATGGATCACTCCTTCCATTATATTTCTCTGTCAATCATGCCTTTGGGCGATGAAATCGAACCCTCATCATTCTTTTATATTCGTGCCATCCATCGAAATTGCATTTGTGCATACCTCTCCATCTTGCAGGCGTAGCGTGCAGCACCAAGTCCAAGGCTTGGAAGCGATGCTTCTCTGGCAATTCCCTTTCAAATGCATCCAAAAATTTATCAATGTCAATTCAACCATCATAATAAGGTAGACTTCTTACCTTTGACGATATACAATGCAGTGATTTGTTCATCATGTTACACTATGTATCATGTTACACTTTAGCATAGCCACTTCATGTAATCTATTTTGCCAATGTTATAATTCTTCATCTGAATCCAATGTGCAGGAGCTCTCGTGGTCCCATGCAATATGTCCATGTACTGTTGTATTCACCCAATATTGATCTCACGCCGCTATCTTATAAATTTGGTCCAAATCATCGTCACTTTCGTAATCGCGGACTAGTTCAATATAGTGCAGTCCTTCTGCAAGGTCCAACGGTACTACTATGCAGAGCAATTTTCTTTCAAATGACATTGTCTGCTTCTTCAAATTGATCACCCCGTTCATGTCAATATCCCAGTCGATCCCAAGGAGTGCGAGGTAGGGATTGCTGTCATTGACAGTATATATTACTTCAAAATCTTCCATTGCGCTCGCGCCCTCAATATCGACTGTCACTCCCAACAATATTCCCATGGGGATAATATTTTGCTGAGTCTCCATCCTCAATTGAATAGGAGACCACTGCAGTGTAGGTCTCCCCATTCTCTCCAATGTTTGATTTGGCAACACATTTGCATCTGAACTAAGATCCATAATAATTTGGTCCATTTCATACTCTCCTATTTGCGCAGTGAGCCTCATCTCACATCTTGTTCTTGCCTTATGCTTATCAATTTTCTTGACCACACACATTCTCTCAGAAGCATTGCCAGCACATTTACTGATCAACTCTTTTAATCCCTTAATGACTTTGCTATCACATAGTAGCTTCATACAGGTCTCCAAAAAGGTAGTAAGCATGGTTGGGTCCATATCTTTAGACTACTTAGCTTGACTTCCTGAGGTAGAAGCCTTAACGAAGCTTTTCTTTTCTTCCATAAAGGTTTCCTTCACGCGCTCCAAATCAAAGCCAACCTCCTTTTCTGGAGCTTTGCAGACCCATTCACCTTCTTGAGGCCGCTTTCCCTTATCTTCACCAGTTTTCATTCCACTTCGTAGCATAATATTCACATTGGGGTCCTCTTTGTGGGGTTCAACCCTCATCATTTGCATGTTCTACATAGGCTGTTGAGGTTGTGTCCCCTTTTCGCACATCTTAGCTATTAATAGAGGGTAGTCTTCTATCGCATGGTCAATCTGGGTACAATACCAGTACAATAGACACGTCAGGTTTGTGCATTCTCATGCATAGTGTCTTGGACCTCCATAATTGTAGCAAATAACTTGCCCCCGACCTCTCGTAGGTCCTCCTCTACATTGACCTTAACCGTGCCCCCTGATATCCTCCTCATGCCCCCCTAGCGCCTTGATCCGGAGGCCAAGTTTCTGTTTGCATTCGATGCGTAGGCATTCTCTCCATCATTAACTCATAACTACAGAAATTGTGCTCATTTTGACCTACTAATTAGCAGAGGTTGCAGAAGAGCTGTTGCAGTGTCTGTACAAATTTATGCAACAAGCGGAAATTATATGTCACATGTTTTCCAGCTACCTGATAGATAGCACACCGCAGTGCGAGCCCTGCACTTGGCCTTGCTTGAGCTTTTAGCCTCAAAGGCATCGAACCTCCTCCTGCAACATAATTCGTGAAGACAGGGCAATGATATTTATCATACCCTTGACTCTTACATTTCAAACACCAAACCTCTTCGTGCACCTCTAGCCGAGCCGCTCTATCCTTCTTCAGATTTTCGAATTTGAGGCAAAGGTTTTGTAACTCCACGTGAATCTGCTGAACTCCCAAAGCAATATCTTGAATTGGTGTGTCGTGCAATCTCATCGCAATCTCCAGGGCCTCTGCCTAGGTCCCAATATTTTGTTGTGATAAAGTAACCCTCAAATAAGGTAAGAGTGAAGCCACAAACCATTCTCGGTGCTTCCCCTCCATAAGATTCATGTTAGCTTTGTGGATCTTGCACTTCAATCTATGATCCAACTCCCAGGATGTCTCGTCAGGCTTCATCATGATCTCCTTGAATCCAATGATCAATTGTGCTCCAAACTTGGGCCTATTGAATTCCTTATTCAACGCAGTTTGAATGTCTGCCAACATAGCCATCAGGTTATCAGTGTAGTATTTAATGTACCATGTTAGCACATGTCCCTATAAAGCAGTAACCAACGTAGATTTTTTCATTTGATCACTAAAATTCCCTGGGCTTCCCACATAGCTTTTGCAACAAACCAGAACTAGTCCAGCTACTCATTCCCCAAGCCCTTGAAAATGGGCAATTTTACTGAATTCACCATATGCAATGGTGGTGGAGGTGGTGGCGGTGTGGGCAAAGGTGTATGTGATGGAGGTGGTGTGGGTGGATGTTGTATTCATGGGAACCCTTGCATTATTAGATGGACAATGCTCTACACAGAAGCCTGTGCTACTTCTTTGTCATCCCTCAGACGAGGCTCAATCAATGGGCTATATTCAAGTCCCGTTCCTTTTCTATCCCTAAATAAATTTCCATTTCCTGTAGCTCGAAACATCAAGGTAATTGCATAACCCACTTTTCACACAAGAGCATTTTAATCCAAGTATTCAATGACCTTAAATACTTACCTCGTGGTCCTTTGAAGAAGTGTTTCTCTGCTTCGCTATAGCTAACCGAGGTATCGACCGTGAACTCTGTCACAAATCCTCCTATGATACGGTCAAGCCAGTGATTGACAACGCATGTGATCTTATCTTCAGAGGCTTCCAATTTCCGCACTAACTCTGGGGTCCACACTATCGGACCGTCAAGCCTCCACCTTCCTTGACTGTATGCCAATTTAGCGATCCACTCTTATAATTCAACCAAGAAGGAATAGAAGAAAATTTTGTGTATCTCTGTGTACATATATCTGTCCAACCATTTTTCTTTTGTCAGTCGCAGGTTCCTGTTTTCTTGTGCCATGAATTCTTGGATCTTTCTATCCACCTAATCTTCAATTTATTTCTTTGTTGGATTCTAGTGATGTGACATCACGTATCTCTTTATGCAGATTTTGGTCCCAGCAACGAAACCATTTGTTGGCTTAGGGGGTCATGACCTAGGTTCAATGTCAAGTTTTCCAAACAAATCCATACACTACTGGACCTTTTGGCATCAATTCACGGAGTGTAGACTAAAGTCTCACCTGAGACAGTATGGGGGGGATTCTGGAACCAAGTTTCCACACCCAAAGATGGTTATGATGTCATTTTATACCCATTATCCGCCTTTGTGAAAATCGATAAGCCCTTGAGGATTATCGATATAACTTCCTTTTACCAGCCTCTAGACCTTCACGAAGGTCTACGACTGTCTTTTGAGGAACCTAAATAGGCGAACCAGTCCCTTACATGCCTTGATAATCACTCACAAGTCTGTTATTACCCAGATCTGCTTAAGTGTTTGATATATTTAGCATTCTTTAAGATATTCTTCGCGTAAATAGATATTATGACTTGATTCGTATAACAATGTAAAACATATCGATTTGCGCATCAACACAACATTAAATCATAAACCCATTATTCATCATAACATAAATGCATTCATTCATAACAAAATTAAATGGATAAAACATAGATATTTCGAGAACAATCTCTTTATTTATGCTTCATATTTTCTTACAGACTCAAAACTACCTTGCGCACTCAGCTGCAGGGGTCTGCGCACTCAGCTGCGAACTCTACTCTAGGCCTCTGTGCACATAGCTATAGAGCCTCTCTTCTACTCCAAGACTCTTCGCTCGTTACTTCTACTGACCCATTACATTCATTCTTCACTAAACTACTACCTTAGACTCTTCTAAGACTTCCCTTTTTATACAATCCCATGGTCTGCGGACCATGGGTAGGTCTATACAGCCGACACAACTTACATAAAAGAAGGGTAAAAACCCTTTATGACACTTACTATCTTCGTGCTCCGTGACCATAAATTTTGGAGAATTTACACTTTACATTTCAAAAACTTGGGCTTTCAGCCCCAAAAATTGGTCTTTTGCCCCAAAATTGACCTTAGGGGACCCTGTCCCAACATGCACACAATGTATTTACTTTGTTTTGCAAAAATATGTACATTGTCATTTCTTTATTGTATATGTTTTTCTTTTACCGTTCTGTACACTACCTTGACTCTGGATTGAACATTTCTCCCCTTTACTTTTTGCAATACTCTTTCATTATCCACTGCAAACTACTTCATGCTTCTATGCTCAGTTTTTCGAACAAGTTGTTTATACTCTACACATCCTCCTCAAAGTTCATCCTTGGAATTATTTGTACTCCCCCCTTCTAATGTATTTTATATTAGTTCATTATATCACCATTTCCCACACCATACCTCTCTGGTTTGAGTAATTTATAACACAGTTCCAAATATGGCCCAACATGGACTTGATCAGGTCTGACAAAACATAAGAGTAAGTTGATCAAAGCCAACAAATATCTTGGAACCCTTCTAGGGATAATACTATGATTCAGTAAAAAACCATGGGGTAGAACCATGGGCTTGATCAAACATTGGTGTCCCATCTCAAACATCAGAAAGAATGGATGTCCAGATTACCCAAATTTACTTTACCTTTTATGACCCTTTATGCTTAAGGGCTAAACTATCGAGCACACATGACCACATGCTATGAATAGGTGCTAACCCATATTGGATATTGAATATCTGATTGATTTCCTTCTACACCACGTGGATTCTATGGTAATATCCCAATAGAAATAACCTTGAAGACTAAGTCCTTTACCCCTTTGTGTCCATGTAACGTGACCTAAACATTCTTATCAAAATGCCACATACTGTAGGATCATGCAAGGTTATCCATCCTGGTAACTTGGTACCATTTCCTATGAATTGATGGGCTCCATAATCTGCACTTGACGTCATTTCCCCATCATATTAGGAATTGGATATGATCATGCAATTTTATTCATTCTTGTACCCTGGTACTCCATTACATCAGACCACCACAAAACATGTCCCCTGTTCCGAACCATGACAGGATAGAACCATGACCATCCATAACAGATACTAGGCTTCTCCTACATATTGTAAGGATTTTGATATTGCATGGCTTGATATGGTTTGGCTAATGTGCATAGTTCTATAGGGATTAATGCACTGGTGTTTGGTGATGTAGAAACCCTCAAGGATCTTCTTGAGATCCTTGGAATATTTTCAGATTAACTACAGTTGGCAAAAACGTGCATGCATGTCTATGTTAAACAAATGAGAATCAAATCAAGAATAAGGACATATTACCTCAAATCTTGGTGTTGTATTGCGAGAGAGCGCAAAGTTGTGCAGTGGAAGACCCCTTAGATAGCTATAGATCAAAACCTGCACATAGATAAGACAAGGCGTAATATGAAAAACATATAACTTTAACAATCAATGCACTAACATATACAGATATCTAATTACATGTATCTAAGCCACTCATACTAACGACATTGCATAAACAAGTAAATAAATTACACTACCAATGTCGCGGAATGGACAACACAATGCAGTTCTATATTGATGTAGAAACTGTCTTTGTCTTTTCCTTTAGAACGACAACTTTTTTTTTTCTCCTTCCTGCATAAGGAAATGACAATTGTCAGTGTTCTCGTCTCGCATATTAATCTCACATGTTTTATTACAATTCTTTATCGTTTTCTAAGTTCATGATGCAAAAAGGCTTGTAAGTTCTAATGAAAAGATACTGAAATAACCATCCAAATCTTTTTTTTGTTCATGTTACCTTTTTTTCATGGCTCATGAAAACATTGTAGGTGACATGTTAAGGCAGTGAGTGAGTAGGTTGGAGATGGAATCTCATGTGAAGGCCTACAGCCATGATGCGTAACTAGGTAGTCAAAGAAATGACCTGTCTGACCCTCGAGTATCTCATACAGGGCTTGGTATCCGGGTGCAGGATACCAAATAATTGGACTCCGGAACTTATATCCTAACCAGGATGGCCCTGCCCTCAAGACAATTTTGCCATAGAGGGGCAAGCAGTTGGTAGCTAGTTTAAAATTCTCATACTTAAA
This sequence comes from Pinus taeda, assembly GCA_000404065.3. NCBI lineage: Eukaryota > Viridiplantae > Streptophyta > Pinopsida > Pinales > Pinaceae > Pinus > Pinus taeda. The sequence goes on along the minus strand of APFE030098939.1, from coordinate 88,220 downwards.
TGGTTCTCTGAGCTGGATATTCGGATTAGATATTCGATATCAGAATTTAGCTGCATTAATGGCGGGGTCTTTGATAGAGGAAAAGTATTCTAATCCCTGTCGAATGATTGCCTAATGCATGGGTCCTAATGCTTCAATCACTCCTGGAGTCTTCATGAGGTTTCTATGTTTCCTCCATAACTGTACTAGATCCCTAGGCTCAGCTCTTATCCATAAATCTAATCCATTTTTGTCTTTGGAAAGCATTATAGGCTTCGAGCCATTTAATTTGATTAACTACAAATGAAATAAATGCCTGTAATTGAATGTCCCCAACAAAAGGGCCAGGGTTGAGCTCGGTCTCCTGTTCTAGTACAAGGTTATGTAAATAAAATTCGCATAGTAGTTTCTGAACTTTTACCCCGTAGTGCTTACAGCAGTTTATGAAATAATTTATGCTGTTAATTTGTATGGGAGCAGTTGCTTTAACAACCTTTATTTTCAATTTCAAATATCTTTCCATTAAAAACAAGGCATAGTTCTTAGCAGGGGCTCTACATGCTAGGACGTCATTGTATAAAGAACACAAGGTATCCATCTGTTTGATAACTACATCTAACCTACGAGTTACCTTCGCGACTTTCTCTTATTCCTTTCACCACCCTTCAAAGGCATGGCTTTCAGATAGATTGACGTTCCTTAGCTACTGCTGTAGCTCTTCATATTTTTCTCGGGGGACCATTTGCTCTCTAAGCTTTTTTGCTTCTTGTTGAGCTTGCTTCAAACCCTTTTGTAGGGTTACTGTTTTTGGATCTCTTTTCCATGCAGTAGTGGAGGCTGGGAGCTTTACTTGAACTTTCCTATTGCACTACTTTGAGTTCATAACCCTTATTACTCCCGAAAGTGGTGCCTTCGTCTGAATTTCCTTATCATGGGTCAAGATTTCATCCATTTCTATTTTAAAACGAACATCAGTCCATTGTTGTTCCTTTTCAATTGGAACAATAGTCTGTTTCTCAGCATCATTTGGAATAACAGCTTGGCTTTCGACGGGGTTTTGAACAGCAGGATGGATTCTGGTCCTTCGCCCCTTGCCCTTGAGGGGTTTTGCTGGAGTGGCCACATTTTTCCTTCCCGAAGTCCCTTTTACCCTTTGCCTTGCGTTTAGAATCCTAATATGCTGGTGGAGCTGGACTATTATGTTCAATAATCTCTGTTGTTCCTTTCACAATTCCCTTATTTCCGCCATTTCCTCAGAAGGAACAACAGGATGTTCACTACGGCCTGGACTGTGGCTAGTTTCCTGATTTTTTTCCTGGGGTGTTTCTTCACTGTTCTTCTCTGGCTGTTCTGGGGAAAGAACCCTAATTGGTTCTATTATTTCTTGGGCGACTTCTTTTTCTGCCCTTATTTCCTCCGGACTTTCTTCTGGTGCCTTCTAGTTAGGAACAAATTGTTCCTGTTCAACATCTCCTGTCATATTTTCATCGTGAACAGGAAGATTTTCTTCTTCTGCCTCCTTTGCATGTGACTCTTCGGGTGCATTTTTCTCCTAGGGTTTCTCTCTGGCATGGAGGTCTGATGGACTGGAAAGTTGGCCATATTCACCCATATTGGCCAAAACTTTGGCCAATTCATCTTCTCCCAATGGGTCCTGCAATGGGTTGCCCTCCTGCTGTTCCATTTCCTCCTCCTGCTCGGATTGCTCAACTTCTTCTTCTTTGTCTCCTTCTTCCTCGTATTGCTCGTCTTATTCCTCTTTTTCTACTTCTTCTTCTTCTACAGATTGCTCTGCCTCTTCTTCTTTTTCTTCTGCAGATTGCTCTGCCTCTTCTTCCTGCGTTTCTGTCTCATTGTCTTCCTTTCCTGGCCGTGGGGGTTGCTAATATTCTATTTCTACCAGCTGGCTGGTGCTTTCTTGGGGCTTCTCCAACCCCCCTCGTAGTCGTGCTAGCCGGACCGATTTTCTGCGCTTTTCTGGTTGCTCGGGTGTGCTGGTGGCCTGTTTACGCTTTGCCGATTTCTTGTGTTTTTCTGGACGTTCGGGTGTGCTCGTGACATGTTTCCATTTTTTTGGACGTTCGTGTGTGCTGGTGACATGTTTCCGTTTTGGGGATGGTGTGGCCAATCCCCAATTTATAATGGCAATTAGCTCTTCCCAACGGCTCTGTTGCTGGGTGAGGCTATGGTTGACTATTAAACAAATCAACCCATGATGACTAACAACTGACTCTACATGCTGTGCCTTTTTCATGCTCCGTTCAACATCATAAAGTAATGAATTCAACAATGCAGGTAAATTTACAGAGCATTTTTGTTTTAGTACAGCTAAGAGTTTAAGATGTCGTGGTCTTACCACGTCTTTTCTGCCCTCACAGGTGATGTAGCTTTGGATGGTCTTCGTTAATTCTACCCACGACTCTCCCACTACTGCTGGCAGAACCCCCTTTCCTCGAATTGTCAGGCTTTGTCCTTCGTCCTGGAAGATTTCTATAATCTTCTGCAATCTCTCCTTTTTTAACGTCCATACTGGTCCAGTGGCTGGCAGTCCCAAGTCTTCTACGATTATGTCGTCGGTGACTGCTATGTGTCTCCCCCTCACTGTGGAGTGGTCCTCTTGCAAGTTCTGCAAGAATTCAATTGCCACTGTCTCGTTAAACTCCTGCAAGAAGTTAAGATAGGTCAGCCACCCTGCTCTTGCCAGGATTTCCTGGGCAGTAGCAAAGACTGTTAACACTTTCATTTCTCTCCGAATTGATCTTCCTCCCATGGTTTCACTGTAAACTCTCAAAGGAACGGCAGTTGTTCGTGCTATTGAAACACAGAGAAGTTGACGGACGCAAGACTAGTTCAAACTCTAATGCTACAAAGTATATAGTGGAAATGGCTTTGAACAAAAAGTCATGCAGAAAAAACAAAAAACAAAAATAAATAGTATACTATTGAGCCGTGTTATACCCTAGTACACAACTTCCCGAATAGTGAGCTGACATGTAATCCAGGGAATGATGAGGTTAATATGCCCCCCTGCAATGTGATAGGCTGTCCCAGCCATCAAATAAAGGAGCAGCGCCTGCTCTGCAACAAAGTATTTAAGGAACAGCGTATGGCATTATGCCATGTTTACAAAAGCAACATATTACTGAAATTGAGGTGTAGAGTTGCGTTGCTTAATACGTAAGAGACTGCGGTGATATGATGCAAGGTTGGGGATAAGACATTTGCCGTAAATAGAGAGTCTCATGTGGTCATTGTCAATTGTTCTGTCATGATTGGTGATAATATATATTCATGCGTTATATGGTTGGGGAAATAACATATAATTGATTACCACGGCATAAGAAACAGAAAGGTGCTAATAACTTACCTATTAGTGTAAAGAATGCGACTTCAATACCATTAACAGTGCTCTCCTGTCGACAGGTGTCCATAACCTTGGCAGAGTTGTTTATTTCACCCATGGAGCCATGATCCTTTGTGTATGCTTAGGGAACATTGTGTAATGTCAAAATGTAGGCCATTATGCTGACTTGGTGACCAGTTAGCCATAATGCCATTCACGAGGAAGGAGCGAAGAGTGGGCAGGCCAGCTCGTGATGAGACATCCTGTTCCAAGGGTTGTTTATTTGATATACCTTTTGGACTATATCCCTGGTGTGGTGGCCATAGTGGGAATTCCACTTCGCTTTTGTCCTCATGATCATGGTAAGCCAGCGCTTAATGAGACTCTCTATCCTGCATTTGACAATTTTATAAGTCATGTTTGCTCTTTTTTCTTTCTTTTTCATAAAGTGTCTTCCCTATTTATACACAAAGGGTGGTTCAACACTCCTTAAGAGTAGGAATGGTGGAAGAAGTCTTAACATCCCAATAGGAAGATATAAACCCTTTTCTCTTATTTCTGAATAATAATCAAAGAGGATTAAAAGGGACCAACATAATACAGATAACCAATCAGAGCAGAATTAGTAGAATCATGACAACAAAAGATGATGAATAAGCATGTCCTTCCTTCTGTCCTCTTACCAATTCAGGGCAATTTCTTATAAAGATAGCGATTTATGATTGACTGATTTCAATATGTTGTGATTTTGTTTCCATTACATAAGTACATAGCTGTATTCCAAAAGACTTGAAAAAACAGTAAGAATAAGCATCCTCAATTTAGAACAGTAAAAGGAACAAGTTGTTTCAGAGGGAGAGCAAAAGCATACAAGTGTTCCTTTTGAGAAAAGGAACAACAAAAGTCCACAAATGTTGTTCCTTTGGAAAAGGAACAACAACACACACAAGTACCATTCCTTTGGAAAAGGAACAATAGATCACATAGGTGTCGTTTCTTTGAAAAAGGAACAACAAAGCACACCAATGCCGTTCCTTTAGAAAATGAACAACAGACGTCAAAAATATTGTTCCTTTGGAAAAGGAACAACAAAACACACAAAAATGTTGTTCCTTTAGAAAATAAACAACAACAATAAAAAACGATGTCCCTTTGGAAAAGGAACAACAAAACTAGCAAATGTCGTTCCTTTAAAAAAGGAACAACATAAATGAAAAACATTATTCCTTTGGAAAAGGAACAACAAAACAAGAAAATGTCGTTCCTTTGCAAAAGGAACAACCGAGATAAAAAATGTTGTTCCTTTAGAAAAGGAATAGCAAAAACATACAAATGTCGTTCCTTTGGAAAAGGAACAACAGAAATTGAAAATGTTGTTCCTTTGGAAAATGAACAACAAAAATTGAAAATGTTGTTCCTTTGGAAAATGAATAGTAAAAATACACAGATTTCGTTCCTTTGGAAAATGAACGACAGAAATAAAAAATGTTCCTTTGGGAAAAGCAACAGCAAAAACACACAAATGTCGTTCCTTTGAAAAAGGAACAACAAAAATAAAAAATGTTGTTCCTTTGGAAAAGGAACAACAGAAATCAGAAAAATGTTGTTCTTTTGGAAAAGGAACAACAGAAATCGAAAATGTTGTTCCTTTGGAAAAGGAACAACAAAAATACACAGATGTCGTTCCTTTAGAAAAGGAACGGCAGAAATCGGGAATGTTGTTCCTTTGGAAAAAAGAAAAACAAAAACACACAAATGTCGTCCCTTTGAAAAAGGAACATCAAAAATAAAAAATGTTGTTCCTTTGGAAAAGGAACAATAGAAATCAAGAAAAATGTTGTTCTTTTGGAAAAGGAACACCAGAAATTGAAAATGTTGTTCCTTTTCCACAGATGCTTTTCCTTTGGAAAAGGAACGACAAAAATCATAAATGCTGTTCCTTTGGAAAAAGAAGCAACGAAAACACACAAATGTTGTTCCTTTGAAAAAGGAACAACAAAAATAAAAAATGTTGTTTATTTGGAAAAGGAACAATAGAAATTAGAAAAATGTTGTTCTTTTGGGAAAGGAACAACAGAAATCGAAAATGCTATTCCTTTGGAAAAGGAATAGCAAAAATATACAGATGTCGTTCCTTTGGAAAATGAACGACAGAAATAAGAAATGTTGTTCCTTTGGAAAAAGGAACAGCAAAAACACACAAATGTCATTCCTTTGAAAAATGAACAACAAAAATAAAAAATGATGTTCATTTGAAAAAGGAACAACAGAAATCAGAAAAATGATGTTCTTTTGGAAAAGGAACAGCAAAAAATAAAAAATGTTGTTCCTTTGGAAAATGAACAACAAAAATACACAGATGTCGTTCCTTTAGAAAAGGAATGACAGAAATCAGAAATGTTGTTCCTTTGGAAAAAGGAACAACAAAAACACACAAATGTCGTTCCTTTGAAAAAGGAACAACAAAAATAAAAAAATGTTGTTCCTTTAAAAAATGAACAACAGAAATCAGAAAAATGTTGTTCTTTTGGAAAAGGAACAACAGAAATTGAAAATGATGTTCCTTTGGAAAATGAACAACAAAAATACACAGATGTCGTTCATTTGGAAAAAGAACAACAGAAATAAAAAATTTTGTTCCTTTGGAAAAAGGAACAGCAAAAACACACAAATGTCGTTCCTTCGAAAAAGGAACAACAAAAATAAAAAATGTTGTTCCTTTGGAAAAGGAACAACAGAAATCAGAAAAATTCTATTCTTTTGGAAAAGGAACAATAGAAATTGAAAATGTTGTTCCTTTGGAAAAGGAACAACAAAAATACGCAGATGTCGTTCATTTGGAAAATGAACGACAGAAATAAAAAATGATATTCCTTTGGAAAAAGGAACAGAAAAAACACACAAATGCTGTTCCTTTGAAAAAGGAACAAAAAAAATAAAAAATGTTGTTCCTTTGGAAAAGGAACAACATAAATAAGAAAAATGCTATTCTTTTGGAAAATGAACAACAGAAATCGAAAATGTTGTTCCTTTGGAAAAGGAACAACAAAAATACACAGATGCCGTTCCTTTGGAAAAGGAACGACATAAATAAAAAATGTTGTTCCTTTGGAAAAAGGAACAACAAAAACACACAAATGTCGTTCCTTTGAAAAAGGAACAACAAAAATCAAAAGTGCCGTTCCTTTGGAAAAGGAACAACAGAAATCAGAAAAATGTTGTTCTTTTGGAAAAGGAACAACATAAATCGTAACAGTAAAATGTTGTTTCAAAGATATGTACAAAAATAATTCAAGAAAAGAAATTATGTACAAACTGTAAAGAGAAGTAATTTCCTTAATGAATTACAAGTGAGGAAGACTTCTCTTCCTCCCCCAAAATCTTCATATCTGAATCTTGGCGTCGCTGCTGACAGAAGGACTCTCGAGTGAGTGGTTTGTGATAGAGACGAACTCGATGGCCATTTGTCTTGAAGGCATATCAAAAACCATCAATAGTGATTAGAATAATGGTACCATTGTCATGTACCTTATGGATTTCATATTGTCCCAACCAACGAGTTTGGAGTTTCCCAGGGAAGTCCTGAAACCTGGAGTCGTACAAAAGAGCCCAGTCTCCTTCGTGGAAGACTTCATTTTTAATGAGAGAATCATGTCATTTAGCTCTCTGCTGCTGGATCAGAGCAGTTTTTTGAAGTGCAGAGAGCCTAATTTCGTCTAGCTCATTGATCTGTTGTAGTGCCTCAGTTAGGTCTAAGCCAACTTCCTGTAATGTTCGTAATGTTTGGATTTCAAATTCTATGGGGAAAATGGGTTGTTTTCCAAACACTAGTTGATAAGGTGAGTAACCAGTGGTACTCCTCCATGTTGTTCTGTAAGCCTATAGTGCTTCAGGTAGTCTGGCAGCCCAATCACATCTATGTGATGCAACAATTTTCGTTAGGATTGTTTCTATTATTTTATTGTTGTTTTCTACCTGCCCATTTGCTTGTGGGTGGTATGGAGTAGTGATTTTATGCTGGACATAATAGTTGTTGAGTGTTGCAGCTATTCTGTTTCTAGCAAACTGTGGTCCACCGTCTATAATTATCTCTCTTGGAAGATCATAACGTACAAATAGATGGAACATGAACTGTATGACAGAGTCCTCTATAGCTCTTGACAATGCCTCTGCTTCAACCCACTTGGTGACATATTATGTTGCCACCAAAATATATGTTTTCTGGTTTGATGATGAGTTGATTGGTCTAACGAAATCAAGAGCCCATTGCTCGAATGGTTCGATGACTAGCTGTGGTTTCAGAGGCATCTCATCGGACTGACTAGGGCGTCCTGCTCTCTGGCAATTGTCACAGGCTTGGACAAATTTCTTTGCATCTTTGAAAATCGTGGGCCAATAATATCCTGTTTGTAGCACTTTATGTCTAGTTCTGCGATCGGCGAAATGTCCACCACATGGTCTGTCATGGCAGGCTTTCAAAATGTCAAAGATTTCATCATCTCGAACGCATCTCCTTATATGCATGTCTGCCCCTGTGTGAAACAAATAACCCCCAATCCAAGAAAATATAGTACTTTGCTGAACAATCTGTTTTCACTCATTAGGGGTTAGATGCTTTGGTAGTTTACCAACTACTAGATAATTGGCAACATCAGCATACCAGGGTGTTTGAACAGCCACATCAAATAGATGCTCGTCTGGAAATTGATCTTCAACTGCTGCTGCATCAAATGGCTTTGGAATTCTTGAGAGAAAATCAGCTACATGATTTTCTTTCCCAGGTCAATCCTTGATTGTAATATCAAATTCTTGCAATAAAATCAGCCATCTAGTTATTCTGCCATTTGTGATAGGCTTGTTTGTTATATATTTTATGGCAGAATGATCTGTGTACAAGATAACAGGATATCCAGTAATGTAATGTATGAACTTATTGACAACGTGTATTATAGCTAGCAATTCTTTTTCAGTAACAGTGTAGTTTAATTCAATAGGGGGTAAATTTTTGCTAATGTAATAAATTGCATATGGTTTTCTATCATCTTCCTGCCCAAGGACCGCTCCAATGGCTGTATCTGAGGCATCAGATGATATCTGGAATGGCAAATCCCAATTTGGTCCTCAAGGGACTGGGGCTGTGGATACGAGCTTCTTCAGATCCTTGAAAGCACATTCACATTTTTCTGTCCAAAGAAAATCAACATTACCAGTTAGTGCATACAAAGGTGCAACAATACGTGAATAATGTTCTATAAACCTCCTGTAATAACCAGAAAATCCAAGAAAACTACGTACCTCTGTTTGAGTGGTGGGAGTAGGAATAATCAAGAGTATTTGGATTTTTGCTGGGTCTACCTAAATGCCAGCTACTAAAATATAGTGTCCTAGAATAAGTCCTTTCGTCATCATCATGTAACATTTTTCATGGCTTAAACAAACCCTGGTAGCAATGCAGCGTTGTAGGACTTTTTCTAGTGTATCCAATGCTGGATCGAAATCATCTTCGTATGGTGTAATGTCATCCATATATACTTCAAGTCCTTCATTTATTAAGTCTGCAAAAATGCTAAGGATAGCCCTTTGGAATGTGGCAAGAGGATTGCATAAGCGAAAAGGTAAAACTCAGTAGACAAATGTTCCCCAAGGACAAGTAAAAGTAGTTTTGTCTTGGTCTTCATGGGCAATCTATATTTGATTGTACCCACTAAAGCCATCAAGGAAAGAAAAGAATTTCTTTCCTGCCAAAGTGTCTAATACTTGGTCGATGGATGGGAGAGGGAAGTGGTCTTTTTGTGTTGCTTTATTTAGCTCCCTATAGTCCACGCAGATTCTCCATTTCCCATTCTTTTTTGGTACCACCACAAGCGGGGATACCCATTTACTATCAGAGATAGGGTAGATAAAATTAACATCTAAAAGTTTTTGAAGTTCAGCTTTTACCACATCTTTTATATGAGGATTTAGTCTTCTTTGAGGCTATCGAACAAGTCTCGCATCTTTTTCTATGTAAATGTGGTGTGTACATAACTGGGGGTCAATTCCTTTCATATCAGGGTAGTCCCATGCAAATACTTCTTTATATTTCCTTAACACATGGATGAGCTTCATTTCTTGTTCGGATGTGAGGTTGGCATTAATGTTTAAGGTTTTTCCCCATTCAATTTCCACAATTTTACTATTTGCAACAGAGGTGACAGGGATTGTATGATCATGTGTATCTTTCAGAGGATCTTCTTCTAATTCATTATCAAATGCTTCTTTTATCATATGACATTGTGTGCGAGATGTGAGTTCAGTTTGACTAATGAAATTATTAATAGCATCGTCTTCTATTTGGTCTTTGAAATCAAGTGCTTCTTGTATAGTTAATGGAGATCTAATGTTATCAGTAAGGTATGATACACGGTGCCTATTAATTTTGACTATTGTGACACTTGGCTGCGCTGGGGCATATACAACTAAGTTCTTGATATCTGTTCCCCTGGTTATGATCATATTTCCTTGCCGACAACCAATATAGGCATCGGCAAAGTGGCGAGCCAAGGTCTTCCTAAAATCAATGGATGTCCATCAAGTCAAGTTTTGAGATTTATTATAAGAAAATCAGTTGGATATTTCTAGGAGTCAACAGAGACCATGACATCATGTAATATGCCCTCTAGCCTAACCACATTTCGGTCAACCAATTCTAACAAGGTAGAGGTGGGTTCTACAGATGTAATGCCTAGCTTTTGGCAAGTAGTGGTTGTTAAGATATTGATTGCAGCTCCAAGATCAACTAAGGCATTGGACAGGGTCTAACCATAAATTTGGACAGTTATTATTGGGTTTCCTGGGTCTTCGTATTTAATGGGTGTTTCTTTTCCTGATAATAAATCAGATAGAGTGCCGACTACTTGGACTCTTGGATTATTTGTTATATTCCTCCTTGGTCTCTTTATGCACAATTCTTTGATAGTTTTTGCATATATCGGGATGTCTTGAATGGCTTGGAGGAATGGAATTTTTATGTACAAATTTTATAATTCTCCCAGAATGTCAAAATCAGGATGCTGTATAGGTCGATGTATGACTAATCGTTTTGGGAACGGGGGAGAGGATGTGGTTGCTTGATTATGAGTTTGTTGTTTATTCACATCCTCTTCTTGTGACATATGTTCTCTGGGTAACTGATCTTCAACCTGAACTGTCTTATCTCCCTCGGTTTGAATAATACACCCAGATCTTAACTGAAGATCATTACACTCCCTCAAATCGGCTCCTACTTCTAGTGTTTCTATGATTTGGAGAGATTGGACTGGTCTGTTATTTGGATTGGGGTTGGGTTGGGCTGGGAGTTGCGGTCTCAGATTAGACTAGGGATTTTTTTGTAAGGCTGGGAGTGTAGGTTGAGGGAGAGGAATAGTTCCTACTGGCTGATGCATTGGTCTCTGCCAGTTTGTCTACCAAGCTGAGCTTTGTGAAGTAGGGGAGTCCATTGTGGTGGGTATGGGTTGTTTTGCCAATATGGTGGGGTATAAGGAAGGTTCGGCCAACCAGATTGGCTTGCCTGATTCAACCATGGGTTTGAGGAAGGAAACGACTGTGGTGACCAGTTTGGACATGGGGGTTGGAATTGACTTGGCCACATGTTATACTGTTGAGAATTATACTACGGAGGCTGAAAAAATAAGTTGGGTTTGGAAACATACCAGATTGTCGCGGCTGCCATTGACGGAACTGGTTGAGCAAATACACGGATTCTGGCTCTTCCTCTGCTTCCTTATATACTGCTTTCAGTCCAGGAAGTGAGGGACAACTTTCTGTAGGGTGATCTTTTGTACAGATGGTGCATGTTTGGACTGCATCCAGTGGACATTCCTTATGGCTATGCTTCTTCCTGCATCTGGGACAGAAGATTGCCAAATTCTGTTTTGCCTCCATTTGCTTCTGCTTGGCCTGCAAAATATCCAGTTGTGTAGTTAGTGTCCCTAGTATATCAATTTTAAAATTTTCCAATAGATTTCCAATTTCCACATGCGTTATTCCTTCTATCGAGATTTTATTATCTCTTACAAACCGATCATGTTTTGCCGGTTTTACTCTTGTGTTGCCTCTCGAGCTCCTGATACATAAATCAATAATGTCAGCAAATTTTTTTTGATAAATATCCCCTTTTCCCATGATGTTTAATGTTTCGATCCATTGTTCTTTCATGCCCCTTATTATTGTTGTTTTCAACACATTATTAGGTAAAGGCAGTGATGCATAGGGAGATCTTTGTAGATTATACTGGAAATGTTCCACATACTCCTCTAATGTTTCGTTTGGTCTAGCTATCATCTGGAACATTTCACCCTTCAGTTCTCTAGGCCTGCAATAGTCCTGATATTTTTTTAGAAAGAATTCTTTCATTTGCTCCCAGTTATTTATAACCCCGCCACCTAATTCCATAAACCATCTTAAAGCAGCCTCTTTTAGCGTAGACGGAAACTGTTTTAGTTTCTGGGAGTCAGTGGTGTAATCATATCCCCTGCACAGTACATCACATTCAAATAAAAATGCATCCGGGTCTTCTGATGTAAGCCCGTGGAATGTAGGGATATGATGAAGAGGGATTGCTTTCATAGGCACATTTGCTGCAGAATCCACTATGGGGTATTGTAATGTAGAGGTTTGGGTGTTTGGCTGGTTTTGAGCCATTGGGTCAAATATATGCCAATAACCTTCTAGGATATCTAGGAGGGTATTCCTAGGTTGAGAGGGAATGGCTTTAACAAGAATAGTTTTAATAGCACTTCCTCTATCTGGGACTATTGTCTAAGGAGATCGGGTTTCTTCAACGATGATTTTTGTAGCACTTCCTTTGTCTGGGTTGTTCAATGGCTGAGTTGTCTCAAGAGGAGATCTCGGCTCCTCGGTTTCCCCTATCTTTCCTCCTCATTCACAAAGATTACTGAAATTCCCTTCCTGCAATAGTTCTAGAGTAGAATTTTCAATTTCCTGAAAGTCATGCTCTTCAGTTTGACTTTGCATCTCAGCAAAGGCTATAGATGGTGAACCTATGGCCTGAAGGGAACTAGTAGGCTATTTGGAAATAACTTTCCTGGGTCCTACTGAAGGCTGAGATTTGGCTTTCTTGTAGATTTTTTCTATGAAGGTTGATCGGCCAAGGGTCACCGGCCCTTAGCTTTTTCTGGCTTGGGTAAAGGTTTGGAATTTTTTTTCTGCTTAGTCATGCACTCAAATTAACTGCTAAATCCTACTTACACAAACAACAGCAAATCTGCAGGAAAGAGGGCAGAGGAGTAGGGCTTTTACATGCTCCACACATAGGTTCTTACCTTTCGTTTTCAAAACCCAATTCTTCCCTAGCAGGTTCGTACACTACTCTGAGAAAAAGGACAAATGGCTACACTCTTTTCCCAGCAACGACACCAAAATGTTGATCTATAAAAAGGGTCTCTTTCACCTCTAGTTACCTCACATTAATATGTCAATCCGGGAACGTTTTTCTATTTCAAAGAGTGTCTCAGTCTGAGGCTATCATTTTCTAGAGTAATGCTAGTAGTACAGAGTTTGAAAATACAAGAGTAAATGGATGCTTGTTTACAGCTTAACTACTTCAAAAGATTAAATCACATGTTCAGAACATTAAGCAATTTATAAGTCAAGGGTTCGGTAGCAATAACCCATCGTTTTGGAAACTGATGGAAAAGGAAATCAGAGAACAGATCAGGGGTCTGGGAGCCGGGAAACAGACGCCAATGCTCACTACAGCCTGAGATCGTTCTTCACACCAATAACAAAAAATGGAACGACAAATAAGAAATGGAACGGTAAGAAAATCGAATAGCAATGAAATGGAATAGCAAACCTAAAATGGAACAACAAGTCTGAAATGGAACAACAATTCAGAAATAGAACAGTAGTCAAGAAATAGAATAACAACTAAGTCCAACAAGCCGTAACATCTTAGTCTATCAAATTAATTGCATTAATCATAACCAAACGTCAATCCTTCACTCTTAAAGATGTACACACAATCGTTCACTCTTAAAGATGTACACACAAATGGAACAACACTAGTTACTGATACATTATGGAACAACACTGAAAACCATATATACACAACATACTCAAATAGTAATCTGATTCAGTTATCATCTCGGTTAGGAAGAATACGATTGCATTTCAAGCTAGAACAACAATATTCAAGAATCCAACAATCACAAAGAACAAAAATTCCAAGATGAATTCAAGGGACAAGCGCACAACACAAAAGTTTGTAATGGAACAACAACATTATTCTGTAGAAACTAACCGTATTATATCAACACCTAAAAGAACAATAATATGATGCAGCGTCAACACAATAATTTTGTCTTCAGAAACCTTAATGGATTAAACACAACAGAGCATGTGATGTAAACTTTATAAAACACATCAGATTACCAGATCACGTCGATAAGCAAACCACGCAAAAACCACGCATAATGGTACAAGAGCAAGTGTCCTCCAGGGCTGGGCCCTTAGCCTCCAAGGGTACACCGCTTGAAGTTATTCCAAACTCAAAGATGAAATAGTAACCAAGTTTGTATTAATGCATAAAGTAAAATTATAGTAGAGCAGTTCTTAGCAAGACACGATGATCAAAGTTTTGATCTTTATAAGAAATTACATAAAGGCATAACAACATCCCCCTTTAGCTAACAGTGCTGCCCCTTATATAAGGGTGACGATGGAGATATCTAAATGCAGAAATAGATAAAACAGTGATCCCTCAGGATCCACAGAACCGTTAACCCTCAGTCATTTATTCTCTTTTCTGTCCGAGCTGATATCTCCGCTTCCTTTCCCTGGCTGATCCGTTTTGATCTGGTTTGCATGCGGTCTCCTGTCGAAGGAATAGAAGTTAACCCGTCTTTATCTTTTCCTTTAGAACGACAACTTTTCTTTTTTTCTTCTTCCTGCATAAGGAAACAACAATTGTCAGCGTTCTCATCTTGCATATTAATCTCACATGTTTTTATTACAATTCTTTATCATTTTCTAAGTTCATGATGCAAAAAGGCTTGTAATTTCTAATGAAAAGATACTGAAATAACCATCAAAACATACCTTCTTTAGTACTCCACAAGGTCCTTTGAGATAAGAAGAATGCCTTCAACACTTCTTCCTTCTTGTCCTCTCCTAGATTGAGCTATCATTTGATCTCTTTGTTGTTTTGCAACTTCATTACAACTCCATGGCTCTTAGAAGTCTATTGTGAGCTCTCTAGCTCTGACTTTAGCTCTTAGCTCTAGCTCTAGCTCTTGGCTCTCACGAGCCTCTGGGTTCACCCAACCTCCAAGTGACCCTCTATCAATTCTGCTCTCAGTGTTATCTCTTGGCCTCTGCGTGCATTCTCAGCAACCTTCCACCTCTATGCTCTCTGTGTATTTGTAACACATCAGTTACAACCATCCATAATGGAAAAACCATGCATTTCCATAAAATAATTAGTTTCCCATTGGAATGAATCGGCAGGCAGAGGCCACCCAACCGTTCGGCCTTCCTCCTACAGAAATAGCCAAATAATGCAATACACAAGAAAAATGTCGAAAACACATGGTTGGAGCATTTAACCGGATCTCAAAATGCATTCAATCACATCTATATCCCTCTCGGGTCTGTCCTATCATCGCAAATTGTGACTTCATAGGCGAGAGGTCAAAAAAACCCAAATACAAAGGAATACATAGAAAATCTGAAAACCCAAACTTCAAATATTATAGAATCACCCCTATAAACCCATCGGGTCCATCATCTTATCGCATTTGCAAGTCACATGGTGAAATGACCAAAAAAACCCAATACTCAGATAATACATAGAAAATCTGAAAATCTAGATTTCAAAACTTATGAAATTGTGCTGATAATCCCCATTGGGTCCGCGATTTATTGGCATTTCGCAATCTCATATCACATGTCAACAACCCTTGTATTAGGGATCACCAATCGCCGATATCGGTGTATCGTTATCAGCCCCATCGCTATATCATACATCACAATATCACTATTGCAACAGCCCCAGGGTCTTCCCTTTGGTCATGCCGATTGCCGAACCACCAAACATATCCTGACCATTGATCCGTGACCTCTAATTCGATAGTTGACAGTACATTTCGGGTGCATAACTTACGCGAGGATTAACCACTCGAAAAAGAGGCTTCCTCTCTCCTCCTACATGCTCCATGTCAGCCAATATATGGGGTCGGGTGGAGCCCATCCAATACCACTTATTGCTTGAAGCCCACCCGAAATACTGCTTACCGCCTTCCTTTCGGAACTCAAAGGTTTTAGCCTATTTTCTATAAATTATTCGGATCCGTCTGACCGCTACTACCCACGTGTTTTGTCCAAATTTCAATGCGAATGCACTTTATAAAGGTTTAGCACTTAAGAAGGGTTTTTAGTGCATAAGGCTAATATTAACCCTTTAGGCGACATTTAATAAGAAATGCCTCCTTTTCTAAGGTTAAGGGGCAATCTTGTTTTTGCGATAACTTTTGCATTGAAAGTCCATTTTGGCTCGTTCAAATTACGTTGGATTCCGAATGAAACAATCTACAAGATGAGACTATTTTCAAAATCATCCAATGACTTTTATTTTTCCTCTGTGAGGAACAATTTAGACTTAGGATTCTATTCTAGATCCATTTTGGATCACTAATAATGAGAGGCATCTAACCTCCTATGTAGAAAAAGAATAAATTTGTAGTTGTTCACCATGTACCTAAAAATATCCTGGACAAAATGCATGAGGCCTGACATATATATAAGTGTAGGAAAGTTGACTCTTAGTTAAAATCCCATGGGGGACATCAGGGAACTGGGGAAAATCCTCCCCTCTCCTGGATAGGCCAATAATAAAGTATATGTCCTCCTTAGAGGGCCTATACCATGCCCTGGGTGTTAATTTTTGAAACTACGGTAAAATCCCACCTTGGGTAGCTCAAAATATCGAGATAAGGATTGAATTAGATTCCTCTTTTCGAGAGGACCAAAATTGACCTAAATATCACCCAATTTGGTCAAGCGAGAGTTAAGTTATGAATTCTTTTATTCATACATGTATTATGGAATGGGTCAGCCATAACCACATGAGTAACTACTTGGGTCAGTATTAACCCAAAGTGAACCCTCAGGAGAGCATATTAATAGAAGATAGCTCAAGATCATTTGGACACATCTTCTCTTCTCTTTTATCTTGGTTCACACAGGTTCAACAGAAGGAGTTTGCTCAAGGGTCTGAAATCATAGGTGAAAGGTTCGCTTTGATTTAGGGTTTTCAAGATCTTGGTCTTTGGCACAAAAGAAGGCATTTTGGTCCCTGGACACTGGCACACAAGCTTATGAGAGCAAATAGAGACCCATAGTTGTTGGCATAGAGGCTTATGGGAGTGAATTTGGCCTTAGAGGTAGATCTGGAGGTATTAGTCCCTGGTCGCTGGGACAAAGTGGTCCTGAGAGCGACCAGGATGTCTCAGACTCATGCACAGTAATTTCAAGGGAGCGACCAAGGGTTTTAGGTGTGTTCCACCTCAGTTGCACGCATAGAGTCTTATAGAGAGTGATTGAGCAGTCATTGTCACCCTGACATAGTATCCGAGAGAGAGACCGTGGAGCTTTGGTCACACACAAGCAGTTCTAATGAAAGCAACTAGAGTTCATATCTAGGGTTTGACATCTTGGCTTTAGTTGACTTCAGTGATCTGGTAGATATGGGTTTCTCTCTGTTGTTATACAAATCTATAGATTTAATTTGTTAGTATATGTTGTAAACATATGTATTGGGCTCATTGACAGTGACAACAGTATACAACATTTGACATTAATTTGTGACAACACATTACAACCATCAGTATGAGCATTCTAATTCCTAGCATGATTAGATCTTATTCATGGATATCATTGTTTTTTTTATGAATAGATAAAGTTATGGATCAGTGTCCTCTCTTTTGCTGCATCATTTGATGATGATCTAAGAAAAATAATATTTGCAAGGGTTTTCCCCATAGTGGGTTTCCCTAGTCTTGGACCAATCCCAATGTCTCTATGTGTGTGCATGCTTTTCTTCTACTGTTCCTTTTATGTTTCGTTGCATTGATGATGTTGGTGATGTTGTTTCTTTCTATATATTTGCATATGCTAATGTATAATGATGTATATATGAATAATGTAATGATGATATGGGGTGAACTTAATATATTAATGATGAAATGCAACTATCAGAGAACAATGTCACCCTTTGAAAAATTAACATGGTATTAGAGCTAGGCTGAAGAAAAGTCATGGAGATCACCCCGATAATGACACCTTGGATGGAAGAAAAAAGAGGATGGTGGAGACCTAAAAGAATTCCAGGGTTTGAAGAAAACCCTAGGCATCTTTATTATTAGGATTTGATGGATTATATGAGGTTAAGGTAGAGATAAAACCGTGGTTTATGGAAAAGACTTGATATTTGATGTATGAAACTCTAGCATGGTCTATGTTACACAGTAATTTGTCACCGTCCCTGTTACCCCTCTCCCGCATCTTGGAGGACCCATTCCGGGACTTGTGAGAAGTGACAAGACTTGAAACCACTTGCCTTATTCACCTCTAAACATGAGCTTCATATGCCCTTAAGACATCTCCTGCTCATTGCCCTTAAAAACAACCCTTTTTGAATTAGCGCTGGTTCCCTGTGTTATGCCCGTGCCAATGGGGAAAATCCTATTGAAAGGGCGCGCCATTAGCGCTCTATCCCAGATTTGAAATCGCGCCAACCATTTTGGGAAAAGTTTTCAACTAATCAAACCTCCGAAGGTTCTGTCCAACTCATTCACCAAACTGATTCCAAGTTGAGTGAGGATGGTTTGGCTTCGAATCTCCTTGGATGGAAAGTAGTTTGCCACCATTCCATGGAAGTTTCCAAGTGATGAAGCCAAATCCATGATTGGGGGGGATTGACCTTATCTCTTC
>APFE030098939.1:21879-60056 GCA_000404065.3 Pinus taeda | reverse complement strand
ATATATTGCATTGAATTTTTTTACAAGCTATGACTGGGGTGTCCATAGGATGATCCTTGAAATGATAAAGTACTTCACTCTTCTTAGATGACAAATTCTATCCTCATCTATTACATAATTCGCACTTTAGGGGGAAATCTATTACAAAAAAATTGTCACCTTGACATTCTGCAATTTGTGTGAGTCCATTACTACTCATACTTTCCTCCTTTACAAGTCTTAAGCCTCAGTTCTTCATATCAAGCCTTGAAAATAAGATAAAGCCCTCAAAAATCTCTGAACCTCTGGTTCCGCACTTTCTCTTAGCATTACCTGCGGTCCCTCACCTAATGGTCATGTCCCCTACGCACTTGACCACTCTGTCTCTGTGTTATGGGTGCAGACCCCTGTAAAAGTTAAAAAGACGCATGTATATCCTTAAAAACTCACTTTGAGTCATTTCTAGAAGCTTCTGGAAGGAATCTTGAGGTGGCAAGTTCGCTCCTTTAAGATTCATGCATCCCATACCTTAAGGAGCTAACCCCTTGATGTGAGGAGCTTATCCCTTTGAAGGAGGAATCTATCCCTTCATAGGTGGACTTGTAACCTCCTTCCTTTGCACTATAAAATGAAGCATTGTGTTGGTTACTTGGGAGGTTGAAAGCTGAATATTTTTGAGGTGAAATGCTGCTAGAACTTAGTCTTCCTAATTCAACTTTTGAGAGGAGAGATTACATACCTCTTTGATCTCATTTGGAAGAGTGTGAGGCTTGTCAAAATAAAGGAGATTCCTATTTCAGACCCTAGGAAGAGCTTGTACAACATCAAGGCACCAAAGGTTGTAAAGTTCTTCTATTTCAAAGTTAATACAAATAATTTTATTTTTCTCAATAAGATGTGTTTTATGGTTTATTTTATGGATTCCTTGATCACCATAATGAACATGATTTATGATATTAGCTATGCAAGTATTATTTGATGTGTGATTGTTTGTGATTGTAGGTTCTCAAAAGGAAATTCTTTCGGACGTTTGAAGGATGCCTGCTACAAACTAGCGTTGGACTTAAGGTAGGGTCTAAACACCTCTATAGTTTTTATTAATGAATCGCAATATGTTTAGAGAAAGGTAGATTTTCTTGTCCTACTTGTTGCTAGATATCTTTTGATACTAGGGAGATCGGCCTTGTCCGCAAGTTCGATTTATCGGCCAACAATTCTAAATTGGTAACCATAGACTATACTAAGCCTTCCCTCACAAGAAATATACTTGAGAATGTGATAGCTTATTTCATCCCAAGGATATGGAATGGTCTCCCTTCTAATCCCATTTTTGTCCTCAATTGGCTCCTCATCTTCGAAGAAAAAGTTCCTCTTGGCCTAAGTGTTGCTAGTTTTATCCTCTTTTTTCCATTGTAAACCTAGAGGAAGTGTAGTGATTATGTTAATGCTTTCAGGGGTAATTGTTACTGACAATCCTCTCACCACAGAAGTGGCACTGACTCTAGCTTGAGGTGTAAGTGACATTGAAAATTATCGAACTACATCATCATCATATCCTCTAAGTAGCTAGAATAATCCAAACCATTGATGCCTTCTAAATATCTCTACCATGGGGGGATGGAGATGTATTCTAGATGTTCTTGTGGGCTCCCTTCTGTTGAAACCTCCTGTCATTTTCTCTCTCTGTTAATATGACTATATGTAGTTTGGTGGCTTTAGCTTAAAATATTTCCCAGGTGACTGAGGGTTTAGAGTTTAGGAGGGTCATGACTACAATTCTACCTTCATCCCCACATAATTTCTCCACACAATTTTGTCTTATCTCTATGCACACTGTAATTACTAGAAAAAATTGAAAATTTCTTTTCCTTTTCTCTTTTATAGCTATCAAGTCAAAGCACAAAGGATATGGTCCACCTACCTTTCATTTTAATGCCATGTTTGTGGAGATTCTTAAATATTTGGGCCCTAGGCATCCCCTTGTAGAGTTTCTGACAATTCCCATTGTTTCCTGTAGTTTTTTTGTGTTTCCTGTAGGTGCTCATTGTAGGATGGCCGAGATTGGACTTCTTCTTCAATGGCTCCTCTAGGTGGTCCCAGCTCTCTATATCTCGAAATGAATGATGTATGCATGAAAGTTAGGGTCTATTTATGGTCGATTCTATGGAGCGGTGTGCTGACTAGCTAGGAACATAATTTCTCCTTTTGGACCGTTGACCCTCTATCAGTTATCATGCAACCCTTTCTCGCAATCATCACCCACTCCTGTAAAACTTAACTTGACCACCTTTCTGACTTATTTCCTTTGATGTGACCTTGCCACATGTCTTGCTGACTAGAACTTAACTTTTTATTTTCAGGCTAAGGGTGGCCAAGTTAACTAGACACCTTTAGCTTATAAAACCAACTTTTTCATATTCTTACAGTTTTATCATATTCGCACTTAGGAGAGAGTGTGGATGAGGTGTCATAAATGTGGATTTATTTGCTTGGTTAACGCATGTTGGAGGGTGGCTCTATTGTGCTTCTTCTGGCTCAGGTACATATTCTCTTTTTCTCTTGTTTTGTTGGTTTCACCTAGCTGATAGGTTGGTATTCTTTGTTGTGATGTGTAGATGCTAGCCTCTTCTATTGTTGCTAAGATTTGGATAGGTGCCATAGTGTCTCCAGGGGTGTTGATACTATTTCTTTGCATGGATGATGAAGGAGGATCCTAGAGACTGTTGTTGTTATAATATAGGCTTCTACAGGGTTTCCTGTAGTAATATAGCGAATCTTGTAGCTGCCTCTTTTTGAATTTTTTTCTTTGTTTTGTTTTTTCTTGGAGGAGGAATAAGTGTTAAAGTAGGAGTGGAAGGGGTTGCAATGGGGAAGATGGAATGGTAGGTGAGGTAGGCTACTGATAGTATGGCCCTTAGAATTTTCTTTGTTTTCCTTTTTTTTTCTCTCTTTTTTTTCCTCTTTTATTTTTCTGAGTGGCTTTGTTGATGGACAGAGAAGGTGACATGGTCATGAAATGGCATTGGTTTAGATGTGGTGAGGTCAATGACATCCTCTTCCAAAACAGGTCTGCGTTATTATTTCTCAACCAGAATTTCGTTCATGTATATTTCTAGGTGTTATAGCTCCAAATCTCACTATTATGGTTTGTGATTCTGCACTCATGGCCTAGGGCAACCCCTCCTTCCAGACTCGGTCCCAAATTTAAAAAATAATGTTTTATTCCTTGTACGAGACATTAACCTGAGTTAAACGCATGTATACGCAGGTTTGCATATACCCAACCCGCATATATGTATTAAAACACTTAAAAAAATATAAAACTCCTTATTTTCGGGCGGAGATCATGGGTTTTACCTACTGATCACCTGTTAGTGCCCGTGGCCCAACTATTCCCAACAAACTCCTAACTAAAAAAATACTTTGGGAGTGGTATAAAAAGACAT
The DNA here is from genome assembly GCA_000404065.3 of Pinus taeda. NCBI lineage: Eukaryota > Viridiplantae > Streptophyta > Pinopsida > Pinales > Pinaceae > Pinus > Pinus taeda. Next base: position 56,631 of record APFE030098939.1, on the reverse strand, counting down.
CAAAGGGAAGGCCTAAGGGAGGAGAGAAGAGAGAGAAAGGTTATTATACTGAAAATTTTCCCCTGACCAGGTCTGAAGACCCTTGTGCCTTCTACACTTCCCCCATTTCTACAGGAAACCCTTGTTTCCTTGTGTGTTGATGTTCATCCACTAGTTATGGCATCATGGAGTGAGTCTTGGAATGAGATATGCTAGAGGCTTGAGGCTGGACGGATCCGGAAGGAAGCTTTGCTTGGAGCCTGCGAAAGGTTACTCAGGTGATATTACTCCTTTTGTACATTCTATTTGTGTCTATAATAACGAAACACGTGTTGGTTCCCGATATGCTTCTTCTTTATGTTTATGATGTTCATGTTTGAATCTCATATGTGAATGGTAGTTTCAAGTTCATAACTAACTTCCTTCTTTTATAACATAAAGATGATCCTTTGGAATTGGTTGTTTTATAGGACAAAGGAGCGAAAGGGACTTGAAGAAGGGTTTGGACCCTTGAGGAACTTCTCGAACGTAGGACCTGAGGTACGCCCTTCTTACTTTAGAATTTTTTAATAGCATAATGGTTGTGTGAATGTGTGTTTCTCTGTTTAGACAACTTTCAGTCTACTAGGGTTTCCACCCAAAAGCCCTAGGGGAGAAATTCCCTCAACGGAATTGGCGACTCCACTAGGGACAACACTCTTGTTGTTCCTAGTTTGGGTGTTTGTCAAGCCAATCAGGGCTCAGTTGCTTGTTGGTTTGCTGTTACTATTTGGTCTGTCTTGAACTTTAAGTTTTGTCAGTTTCTTCAGTTTGTTTTTTATTTTTCTTGAAATCTTTCATATACGTTGTTTTCCTTAGTTACAGAAGCATATGCACGCTTATTTCCTGAAGTAAACCCGCGTATATGCAGGTTTCCTCAGGCACAATCGCATATACACACAGTCTGCACATAAGTACAGTGGCTTATATATTGTAATTTTCAAGATTTATAAATTTTTGTGTCTCTGAAATTTAGTCTGGTGGTTTGATTCAGTTTGAAACAATCATTTTTGTCAGTATCAGTTGTTTGTTTTACAACAAGCGTCTTACTCTGATTTCTCTCTGATTGTAAGGAGTATTGGTCTTGTTTTGTTTTTGCAAGCGTCATTGTTTTTTGCTAAAAGCACGCAAGATTTCTTGTTGGGATCTTGGATGATCTAATTTACCAGAGCAAAAAGGTTGTTATCAATATTTGTGTCGAATTTGGTTTTTGGTGACTTTTTGTTTGCTTGAACAAAACCGCTTTTTGTGACCATCTACTTCTTTGTTTTATGAAAGTTGTCAATTGATACTTTCTTGAAATTTGTCTTTTTAATCTTTTTTGGTCTTTGTTGCCAAAGCTTTCATTGCTGCTTTTGATTGTTAAAGAGCATCTTTAAACACATTTATGTTTGTTGAATTTTCATCCATTGTGTGGTGTCAACTTGCAAAAGTGTTTGTTGCCTATTTTTCAATCACAAAGTTTTAGTTTTGTTGAGAGCATTTTTGAAAAGACTCTTTTGTTGTTGCTTTCAAGAAAACTTTTTGAAAAACTTCGTTTTGCTTTCTTGAACTTGGTTTTCATTTGGTTTCCATTTAGTGAATTAAAGTGCTTTATGTTTGTCTTGAATTTTTTTTTAGTGCTTAGACGAAATGAATGGTAGCATCTCATATTCCATCTAGACATTTTAAGTGGCAAAATAAAAATTGATAAGCAAGCAACTTTCATTTCTTGTTTTTAGAGTTGTTTTGAATCTTGCATCAGCATATATTTGTTGCATTAGGATAGATTTGCATATTTTTTTAGGCATACATAGCTTTGTTAACTTTTGTGAGTGTGAAGCGTGAATTAACAAAAAGAAAAGAAAAATTTGTTTTATTAGAAGTTCCTTTGAACCGTGTAGAAATTGCTCTTCATCGAAAAACGAAAACAAGTGCATGTGCATATAGTTAGTTTTTTATTAATTTCTTTTGCGTCAAAAAGCACCACTAGTTTCACTTTCGTTATCCCATGACTTAAAGAACAACCTATTTTAAAATCAAGCGTTAACTAAAATTCACTAAAATTTTTTCTTTTAAGTTACATACACCAACAAGTTTTAGGATTTTAGGGCCTTGGATTAGGCGAGTGGGGAGTTAACTCTCCAAGGCCATTTAAACGTCAAACGTGGGAGTCTGAATAACGAGTGAAAATCCAATAGCGTTAGGAAGACCAGGAAAGCTCCGGATCCGGGAGTTAAGCACGAGGGTCTGTGAAGACAGTGAAGAGAGATACCCCCTCTCCTACTTGTCTGAACTTACCTCACGACTGTTCCGCCTGGCTTCTGCGACGAGTTGGTATCCATAGTTGCTACTCCTAGGGATCTACATAGGTGGCTGCGGAAAGGAATCCCGTAGCACCTGAGGTTGACGTTGCATCACTCTCGACAGTACTACTAGAGGGCACCCTTTCGAAGCTTGGGGGCTTGCACCGGTGCAGGCTATTGTTAGGAGGCCAGCGTAACTTCCTCTGTTACCTTCGCTGATAGGACTGGGCCCTCATCATCCTAGACTATCTTCGGAAGGCCCCTTATTTCACTTTCTCGTATTTTAGTGTCCGGTCCTAATCACCGGGAGCGGAAATACTTGGAAGTTGTTTGAATGGCTGTTATCTTTAGGGACTTTATAGTGTGTGCTCTGTGCTCTTAGTTGGCCTAGCTTTCAATTTTTTGAGTCTTTAGTTAGATCTTAACAAGAAATTCAAAGTGGCTGACCGATCTCCTAAATGGTCTCAAAGACTTTATGGTCTTTCACCACCAAGTTTAGAGCCTTCTCCTAGAAGGCGCAGAGGTAATTCTACTGGTGGGTTTCGTAACAACGACAGTTGATGCATCAGGGATTGATCCTCCTCTTGGGGGCATTAGTATTCAAGCAAGGCCTGGCACTTCCGTGGAACAAGAGAGGAACACTCCAATTCTTTCTCGAGTTCGTTTACAAGCGGAGAATAACATAGAGGTAGAAGAACTCTCAGAGTCGTTAGCGGCTCCGAATTCTCCCCTACCATCTAGTCATCCAGACGTATTACAATACGTTGGGACTCTAATGCATAGACCGTCAAGTCTAGGTTATGCTACGCGCTTACCATCGATGACCACTACTAGAAGCATGGCTTCTACAAGTGCTACAACTGTGCAGACTCCAATATCTATACAAGGGGGAGGAACTATTTCCATCCCCTCCGCTTCTTTATTTGATTCTTTTGCTAGCATGTCTTTAGTTGGGTCTACCTCCATTCCATCCATGAGTGGAAATTCCCAAACCAATGTTTTTGGTTCTGGATTCTTCCCATTTGGCACCCATTCACAGGGTATTCCTTTAGTTCTGTTTGGTGCCGCCACATCCATGATGAGTGGATCGGCTTCATTCCAGAGTTTTCCTTTCGGAAGTGGTCATATACCACATTCCAACCCGACGATAGGATCCATGCCTTTTTCTTCTATAGGACAAAGCAGCAATCCTTTCCAAGGTTGGACTAACCCTAGGGTTAGTGGCACGAGAACTAGGAATCCGTTTTTCGGCCAACATGGGAATAGGCCATACACCACAGTTAGTTCATTTCAAAGTATTCCTCCCTTAGCTTCGGCTTGGAATCCGTATCAGGGGTTATCAACTCCTTATAATCCTTCAGGGGGAAACTTTGTTGGTTATGGTGGATATCCGGCCGGAGTTGGTCAAACTCCGAATTTTGCTGGATCACAAGGCTTGCCTTTTGGTTCAGCTGGTTCTACTGGTTACTTTGGGCAGCCTCGTGCCTTCCAAAATCCAGGTCAATCTTTTAAGAACTTTGGGAGTTCCGCCCAGTCTGGGTGGAATCCCCAAGGTCCTCCTAGGCTTCCATTTCTGGCAACATTGAACTTGCCAGATCTCACTAAGTTAACAAACGATCCAATCAAGTACAATCCGGCTTAGCCTCCAGTCCCAACCAAACTCCCTTCGGACATTCCAAAATTCGAAGGGAAGAGTGGTGAGGACCCAGGCGACCATGTAACCACATTCCATTTATGGTGCTCATCTAACTCCCTTATCGACGACTCAATTAGGTTGAGACTATTTCAATGCACCTTGACTGGTAATGTGGCCAAATGGTATATAGAGTTGCTTGGGGGTAGCTTTACATCTTTCACTGACTTAGCCAATATTTTCTTAAATCATTTTCAGTTTCCTGTCCGGTATGATGCCGAAACCGAACTACTGGCCACTTTTCGTTAGGATAAGGCAACTCACATTTCTGATCATATTTAGGAATGGAGACGGAGAAAGAGGCTCATTAAAGCCGAAATCCCTCTGGAGTATCGTCTCGAATGGTTTTTGAAATCTTTAATACCTGAGATCTCCAAGGATGTCTCCATGTCTGGAGTCTATTCTAAGGAGCAAGCCATTTTTAGGGCCCAACAATTAGAATTGATCTACTCTCAGTCTGGGATCCTACAAAAATACTTGCCAAATGCTCCTGGGTATAAGGTTGATGTAGCTAAGTCGAAGCCAGGTCCCCATGTGAATGGTATTGTTGGGTCGGTAGACACGAATGTGGTGAACTTGTTGAACCAACTGTAGCAGTTGTCTTTACAAACTGCTTCTAACAACCAAGTCACATCGTCTAACCCTTCGGCTTCCCAAACCTCTTTGATTAATGCCATCCAATATGATAACCGCAAAGGAAATCAAAATTCCAATGGGAAAAAGAAAGGACGAGGTAAGAAAAAGAACCAGGATGGGAAGCCTGATGCAAATAAATCTAGCAATAATGCTGGTGGTGGTAGAAATGAGTCTAAAAAGAAAGTCAAGTTTCCATGCAAGTTGTACAGTGGAGACCATTTAACTTATCTTTGCCCCAAGATTGAAGATGCTCAGCACTTGTTAGGGCAGCAAGGGACTTCTAGTTCCCAAGCTGTGTTAACTAATCCTTTTCCCCAAGGGCAGCAACTTCTTGCTGGCACGAGTTCAAACCTTGGAACCTCTGCAGGGGGCAACCAGGAAGGGGAAAAATCATCGAATGTTTTCATGATGGGTTCTAACATCCATGTGGCTACTTGGTCACCTGATTATGGTGAAGCCGAAAGTTCCAAGGACAAGATTGTTCTCGAAAATACCGACCTTCATATTGAGCGACCCCCTATTGAGACTATACCATGGATACCGAAAGGTTCCGCTAAACGTGCGACTATTAATCCTAATGCTAGGGCCACCCAGAATTACTCCATTGTGGAGGATCTGGCTCAGATTCCATGCGCCATGTCCACTTTAGAGGTTCTCCAGTCGTGTCCGGCTCAGCGAAGTGCTTTACTTTCCGCGATTAGGGCAGTCAATCCAACTAACTCTTTAGTGCTCACTTTCGACATGTTAAATGTCAAAAACTGACTCCCTCATCATATGGCTTTTCAAATAAAGTCTATATACCGAAAAATTAACATTTTTTGTACCGTTACTGATGAGGGAGCTTCCACGTGTGTCATGTCTATGTCATGCTGGAAGGCTATTGGATCACCGTCGGTTGTTCCTTCACCCACCCTCCTGATAGCGTTTGATGGTCATTCTCATAGGCCATACGAGATTATCCCGGCCTTTCCTATATGTGCTAGAGGGAAGGTCATTAATATTGAGGTAGAAGTCGTAGATGCTAACCTAGACTATAATCTCCTCTTAGGAAGGAACTGGGTATACGAAATGGACGTCGTTGTTTCGACTCTGTTTCGTGTCATTTTCTTTCCTCATGAGGGGAAAATCATTAAGGTTGATCAATTGTATTATTCTCCAGTCGATCCTTGAGCAACTTCGGACTCTACTATTCCCTTAGTGGATAACCCCCATCCACCTACTGAGAATTTAGGAGTCAAGATGTACTCTTCATTAATGGGTACGTTTGATCTTCCCCCTCCTACGACTAGAATAGATACAATTTCATCCTCCAGGGACCCTTTGTGGAGAGATTTTGTTCGAACTCCTTATTCTTTGGATCCTGGAACCTTAGCTTCATTTGTGACCACATCAGATGATGATAAGGCAGGTGGAATAGAATCTATTATGTCTGTAGTAGAACCTAGATGTGAATCTATCGATAGCTCTGTAGATAACCATTCTACTCCTTCCTCTGGGAAAGAGATAGATGGTGATGTGGCTTATTCTCAGACCCTTGATTCCACTTATGCATCGGATTTCTCAGATATTGTTTTTCCATCGGATGAAGTGATATTCGAAGCAACGACGGCTGTAGATCGACCTGTGGAAGATTTACATCCTCGGTCACATTTTTATTCCCCTGTGCATGACATCGAATCCTACTCCTCCAGTCTGACTAGCGATGTTTGTATGGTCCCTTTGGCTCCAACACAGTTATTCGCCGAAGGAAGAATATTGATTGGTTCGATCATAGTACCTATAAACATCTTTAGGAGCAAGTTGGCGGAGCCCCCTGACGGGCTCTACCTAAAGAATTACTTTACTTAAGTAGGAGTTAGGCAATGGCTTCTTTGTACATTATGTATATTTTTTCATGTATCATCGAGATTTTTTGATATCAACACTTTTTGGTCTGCTGTGGCAGGTGTTGATGGATGACTTGGTCTATTTTGGGTTCGCCGATGGTGCTAGTCGGCACACTCGGAATCTCGCTTCCACAGTTTGGGTACTCTATTATCCAACTGGTCAATTGATGGTATCAAGAGGCGTATGCATTGGTCCTTCTTCAAATAATATGGCTGAGTATACCACCGTTATTAATTTACTATCCGAGGCAATCTCTCATGAGATCGACTCGTTGGTAGTTTATCTGGATTCTCAATTGATAGTGTCACAATTAAACAACATTTATCGGGTAAGGGATCCATGTTTATATCACCAGTATTTAAGGGTGAGGTTGTTGCAACGATCATTTGTTTATATTAATTATTTTCACATTCCAGGATCTCATAACTGGTTAGCTGATTCTATCACTAATCAAGCATTAGACTAGCACATCAATCATTCATCACAATAAAATCAAGCATCAAAAAGTCAAATGTATATATATATATATATATATCTATATAATATATATATATATATATATATATATATATATCATCATAAAGCATCTCAAGTGTACATATGTTTTCCAAAAATATACAAAATCAGGACTCAAATGCCCATAATCATGTCTGGCATATCTAATGCCCTGGCTCAGGATGAGCGGCCAAGTAGGTAACTATCGCATTGGCCACACGCCGAAAAGTGCGAACCCTGTCACGTGGCATGCCAACCACATGACGCTGCATATCCTCAGGAAGATCCTCTATCGCAGCCATCGGTACTCGACAGCTCAGTCTCGTCAAGTGTCGTTGGACGTTGTTTAGAGTTCGTTTTGTCTCAGCAGCCGCCTCTTCGGCTCCTCGACCGCGTCGTCCATGCCGTGGGAACCCATCTGGTCGTACTAGCCCAATATCTGGAACATGATCATCATATTAGTCATTTGAATCCCATCAAAAATATTTTTCAAAATGCATCATTATATTTGAAAAATCAAAAAATCAAAAAATCAAAAAAAATCTTACCAATCTTACCCCATGATACGTTCGGCGGTAATGCTAGGTCAGGATCTCCTCGGAAATCCAGTCGAGCATAGGGGGAGTCATCCACAACGATGATCTGTTGATCCCACCAGGCAAAGAAGACATCATCGAAAGGAGTCCTTGGGACCTCCCCACCCCCCAGACGTTTCATCAGATCAGCCCACCGGCCCATGCGTGGATCGCATGGGGTGCTGATGGAAACTACTACCCTGGGGTGGAGTGCGGGAACCCTCTTGAAAAATAAAGTACACAGGATAGTCCCGTATCCAAAGTTCTTGATCTGTCCCCTCTTGATAGAAGTGAGCTAGCTCTTCATGTTGGCCAGAAGAGGAGTACACCAGTCGAGCACAGTAGTGAGATAGTCAACTGCTACGCTCATGGTTAGCCGTGATGCCTGATGCAGAGAGGAAAATTCGATCACTCGAGCTATGGTGAATAGGATTATCCTCAGAGATAAACTTTCCACATGTGTAATAGAAATATGGCTCCCAACCTTCTTGGGATGTCCCAGGCAATATATCTGTACGTAGTCCTCTATGGTGAGACTGCTCCGTTTCCTACCCCGGGAATGTACTACCTCTCCCCTTCGGGAAAGGCTCGTGATAAAATAGATATCCTCCACTTCTACCCTGAGTGGAATTTGATCAATCATGAAGGCTTCCTCCTCGACATCCCAATAACCAATGAGCATCTCAAGTAGATGTACATTGGCTTTCATGTTCGGCAGTTTGAAGAATTTAAGCAAACCGCATCCCCATAAGGCATCCAAAGCTTGAGGATCATTCATGACTTCATTATCCACCACTGCGTGCTCTCTTTCACGACAAGTGACCGACATTCTAAGAAAAAACGATTTTAAACCGTTAGTTTTTGTTTAAAATTGGTTCACGACGTATATGCGGGTTACTGTGCACACAGTCGCGTATAGGGCCCGCGTGTACGCAAGTTTCATATTACCAACCCGCGTATATGCCGCGGTGAAATTTCAAGAGTGAAACATCAATTAAAAATCTTAAAGCTAGTCACAATCAATTGCAAGCTAAGTATAAGAGTTACTGGAGGTTTTTGAAGAATTTGAACGGTCGAATTTGGTATACGGGAAGTTTGCGCCTTTTGCTCCAAATCTTTGCTCTCCAACTCAAATGGTAAAAATGGTGAGTTCAAAATCCCTTTTATAAGTTTTGAAAATGATTTTTTTTTTCAAAATTTTATTTTGTTTCGCCTCATGTGACTTTTAACTTGGGAGCTTGGAATGTCGAGAATGGTTTGTTTTTCAATACATTTTGGACATTTTTTCGACTGTTTTGAGATAGTTCCATGACTGTTGACCCTTCATGGCAGGTATCATTTTCTCACTGGAATATAGGTTAGCGACACCATTTTTCCGTTGCATTATGCATACTAGCCTTCATTCGCCGATATATCTGCCATAGGGTCGACCCCATCATGTTATGGTTCGTAAGCTATCTCCACTCGCCGATTTTTGAAATCATGACACAATATTAGAGCCATCCTTTACATGGGCATCATAGTTAGCACCTCACTGACATTTGTTGCCCATGCTGCTCCAATTTGAGTAGGCTCGGGAGTCCTCTATAGTCCCGCCATGACTTATGCATTGAAGACTCATTTCTCTTAACCTCTTCGCTTTGTTCTGGCCTTATACCCTAGAGGATCCTTTGTGTTGAGTTGTACTACTGCATTGCATGTTGACCACTTGCACCTTTTGGCCTAAAGCCGGCTTCACTTGGACTTGTGTTTGAGCCAACTTTTGACCATGATGACTGCAAAATAAACCTTGCATACCTTTGACTTATGCAACTTGACACACCTTAACCCGTGGAAGGAACGTACCTTTGAGTGTCACTGACCAATTTTCACCTCCCTGCATCGAGCATAGGAATGTTCCATTCCCAGGAACTAGATCATCTGTTTCACCGACACTCGTTCTTTCCACTATACCATAGCATTCTTTTATTCTTTTTCAAGATTAATAGAAAAAGACAAAAAAAATTAAATATTCCAAAAAAAGAGTGGGAACAGGACAATATTTCCATTTAGTGTTGGCAACTAGAGTCAGTCATGTCGCCCTTGAACAAAGCACTCAAAACAAAGTCTCCTCCATTTGGGCGGGATTTAGTTTGACTTAGGTATGCCTTAACCTTGTTATTGAGTCAGTTCTCCCCCGATTGGTTATCTCTTCCAATCATATGGAGGGTTCATTCATGCCTCCTGCATGACGAACTTATACAGAGTCATCATATGCTGCCATATATTCACATTGAGTTGTGCTTTTGTTCAAGGGAAGTTAGCCTGAGTCGGCCTCTTTGTGGTGTCTCTTGACTCATTTTTCAGTCGACCATCCCTGCTTGTCAGTGTGATGTCTATTATCACATCAGCTATATTAGTCCTTTACTCGTGTCAGTTTGAGAAGGTCTCCATTGACTTATTGCTGGCGAGTCTTGTCCTTATCGACAACGACATCTTGCTCTGAGGACAGACCTAGAGCTGCACCCTGGCCCTATTTTCATTATTGATAGGTTATCTTATGCTCAACATTGATCAGTATCATGGGTCTTTGACTGAGTGGTTTCCCTTGTGTTCGACATCAGCTTACATTATCACACATTGGGATTCGTGCAGTACCTTGGTTTCCATTTGACCCTATTAGTGGATACCTCGCCTCTGTGTTAGCTTTCATTATTGGTTGGTTCAGAGGGTTTCTGTCATGTGCTAGCCACATCTTGTGTACGCCGGAAACGTACCTCGGTTGGGTTACTACATCTCTTTCGTTCGATTCCTTCCACATTATTGCCCTACAGGTTACACTCGCGCTAGATTGATGAAGGATGCCTTAATGCCTTCCTTCTAGTGGATCTTTCCCTATCGACTCCAACTCATTGCTTTGGGGAAAAGATCTAGAGTCCATTTGGCAATACCTTGGGGTTTGCAGTCATTAGTGGCAGATCCTTCGCTATCGACAGTGGGAAACCATCATTGTCTTCTAATTGATAGATTCTTACAGGTGTTCGACTCCAGTTCATCTATTCGCACTTGTTGGATTGTAATGGGTACCTTGATGCTCATTATCATTATCGGTGAGTAGTCTCGCATTTGCTAATGGTATACATCAATGATCGGTAATCAAACGATTTCTCACATGGTCGACTTCAGATCATTTATTCCCATGGTGTAGAAATGTACCACAACAGTCGGTGAAGGCCTCAGGTTGTATCAGCGTTCATTGGTTCACTTGACAGTTGCTCCTGTTGCTGCTAGTTGATACCACTCCACCTTATATGTTGCAGTCAGTCACGGCAACATTCTATATGCTGGCACCTGAGTTTGCAGTGTAGTACCATCCTTTTCCATCATGTTCAGTTGGTACCTTTTGGGATCAGTCTTTGATATCAGTGATCCGTTGCATTTTTCAGCATCATTGACAGTCTTATATGTGATATTCAAACATGTACTTGTTCGATCATGATCAGATGATCCATTATGTATTTTCTAGTCACTTATACTTGTATACTTAATGGATCTGCTTGTACTTGATAAGCGGACATGCTTTGCTTTCTCTGAGCATGGGTATGCCCGCCTCAAACAATGTTTCTTTCTGATCTCCTTTTGTGGCTTGGCAGGTTGAATTCTGGTGAAATCCTCCTTGGTTTTTGACAAATTTCCTTTCCATGTACTTGCTTAATACATTTCGGCCGTCATGTACCCCTTCTAACCTCATATATTAGGGGCCATTTGTTATAGCTCCAAATCTTACTATTATGGTTTGTGATGCTGCACTCATGGCCTAGGGCAACCCCTCCTTCCAGACCTGGTCCAAAATTTAAAAAACAGTGTTTTATCCCTTATATGCGACACTACCCTTAGCTAAACGCTTGTATACGTGGGTAGGCATATACCCAACCCGTGTATAAGTATTAAAACACTTAAAAAATATAAAACTCCTTAATTTCGGGCAAAGATCGCAGGTTTTACCTGCTGATCACCTATTAGTGCCTGTGGCCCAACTATCCCCAACCAACTCCCAACTAAAAAACTACTTTAGGAAAGGCATAAAAAGACCTCAAAGGGAAGGCCTAAAGGAGGAGAGAAGAGAGAGAAAGGTTATTATACTGATATTTTTCCCCTGACTAGGTCTGAAGACCCTTGTGCCTTCTGCACTTCCCGCATTTGTACAGGAAACCCTTGTTTCCTTGTGTGTTGATGTTCATCCCCTATTTATGACATCATGGAGTGAGTCATGCAAGGAGATATGCTAAAGGCTTGAGGCTGGATGGATCCGGAAGGAAGCTTTTCTTGGAGCCTGCGAAAGGTTACTCAGGTGAAAATATTCCTTTTTTTTTACATTATATTTGTCTATAATAAAGAAACACGTCTTGGTTCCTGATATAAATCCTCTTTATGTTTATGATATTCATGTTGGAATTCATATGTGAATGGTTGTTTAAAGTTCATAACTAACTACCTTCCTTTATAACATGAAGATGATTTCTTTATAAGTCTTTGTCCATATACTACTATGTTCTTTGGAATTGGTTGTTTTGTAGGACAAAGGAGCGAAAGGGACTTGAAGAAGGGTTCGGACCCTAAAGGAACTTCTTGAACATAGGACCTAAGGTACGCCCCTCTTACCATAGAATTTGCTTATAATAGTATAATGGTTGTGTGAATGTGTGTTTCTCTGTTTAGACAACTTTCAGTCTGCTAGGGTTTCCACCCAAAAGCCCTAGGGGAGCATTTCCCTCAACAAAGAAGAAGACAAATGTAGAAGGAAAGGTGGATAAATACAAAGCTCGGTTGGTAGCAAAAGGTTATTCCCAGTTGCCAGGAATTGATTTTGGTGATATTTTTTCTCCTGCTGCCAAGGTAACTTCTATTAGATTACTTTTATCTGTTGCTGCTGCTTTTGATTTGAGGTAGAACAGATGGATGTGAAGACAACATTTCTTCACGGGGATCTGGAAGAGGAAATATAGATGAAGCAACCTAAAGGATTTGTGGTGAAGGGTAAGAAAGAACTAGTATGCAAGTTAAAGAAGTCTTTGTATGGGTTAAAACAGTCACCAAGGATGTGGTATCAGAAATTTCATACATTTATACGGGGACTTGGCTTTACCAAAAGCAAAGTAGATCACTGTGTGTATTTTAAATTAATTGGTGATCATGTTATTTATCTGGTCTGTATGTGGATGATATGTTGCTGGTTGGAAATGACAAAGAAATTATCTAGGATTTTTGAAGACACAATTGTCCTCCAAATTTGACATGAAAGATCTTGGTGCTGCAAACTATATTTTGAGCATGGAAATTAAAAGAGATCGGGCAAATAGGAAGCTCTGGTTAAGCCAGAGGAAGTAAGTTGAGACAATATTGCAGAGGTTTAATATGCAGGATAGTAAACTGGTGAAGGTTCCTATTCTTGTAGGTGTGAGGTTATCTGCTGAACAGTGTCCCAAGGCAGAAGAAGAGGAAGAGGACATGTCCCATGTTCCATATGCAAGTGTAGTCGATAGCGTGATGTATGCAATGGTCTATACTAGACCAAACATTGCACATGCAGTGGGAGTATTGAGCAGGTTTATGTAAAAACCAGGGAAGGAGCACTGGACAACAATGAAGTGGGTTTTTAGGTATTTCCGTGGCACTAGTGATTATGGTTTGTGCTACCAAGGAAGACCAAGATTGGACAAAGTGTTGGATATTCATGGCTTTGTTGATGCATATTGGGCTGGAGATCTAGATTAGAGAAGATCTACAAGTGGGTATGTGTTTAACCTATTTGGAGGTGCAGTTAGTTGGATGAGTAATGAACAATCTGTAGTGGCACTATCAACTACAAAGGCAGAATACATGGCAGCCACTCATGCAAGCAAGGAAGAAGTTTGGTTGCAGAGATTGTGTTCAAGTATGAGGTTAGTATAGGGAACTATAAGGATAGACTGTGAAAGCCAAAGTGCAATTTTCTTGGCAAAGAACCCTGCTTATCATTCAAATACAAAGCACATTGATGTTCAGTATCACTTTGTGTGGGATATGATAGAAGACAAAAAGGTGTCGCTAGTAAGGGTGGACACTTTGAAGAATACTGTAGATACATTGAAAAAATCTGTGAGCTCTGAGAAGTTCTCCTGGTGTAGAGAAACAATGGGCGTTTTAGGGCTGGAAAAATGACTAAGCTCTCCTGTGGCCCCTTGTGGAAAGAAAACAACAAGTGTGGAAATATTGGGTTGTGTTATATTCTTTCCACGACTAACCTACGCAGTTAACTGGGGGGTTAGAGGGGGAGCAGAGCCCCCCTTCGTTGCTCCGATTGTGTAGCAGGGGGGGGTCACAGGGGGTTTGAGGTGTACCCATAACCCCACTTTATTAGATGCTTCAGCATGTATAAATATGTATTATAACATTGAAAGGAACATAATGAAAAATCAAGCTAGTAGTCCCGGTTTCGAATCCAGGGGAAAATCTCTTTGTATATGTGTTTTATGTGTTATGCTCTCGCATTATTTATTCTTTGTGTTTTAGAATTCGTATGGAAGTAATATTTGTACAGGGTTAAAACCTACAACTGGAAGGAGTACAGAAGGATGATGAAGTTGTGATTTGGCTACACAAATACCTACCTTAGTAAAAAATATACAGGGAAGGATGATTAGCGCTAGCATATGGCTCATTGGTCGAAAGCATGGGGAGAGGAACTACATCCTGAATGGGTGCATATATTCTACCACGCCTTGGATAATATTGTGATGAATTAGTACCTAGAAACAGAACTATGACATGGAAACACGAAGTGGGATTTTCTAAAGGAAAACTTTATGTTAACATTCAACTTTGAGGATAGATTCAAATGTATTGATGAAGAATTACAGGATATCAAGGCTGCGATATTCAGAATGCCTGTAGATCCTATTGAATGGGTACAATCTGATTGGATTATGCAGCTTCACCATGCATTGGAGTGTTACAATGTTACCATAGAAGAGGGTGAGGAAGATCCCAAGAATATCAATATCCCTTAGTTAGAGGGACAATGAGAATTCATTGGGCCTAAGGTAGAGGTTCCTAACATTTCAAAACCATTGAAGACTAAGGAAGTGAATATTGGGTCAGAAGCACAACTGAAGTTCACGAATGTAGGTGATTACTGGGATGAGGACACAATTGACAAGGTCACAGAGTTATCGCGGGAATACCGAGACTTGTTTCCTCGCCATTGCCATCACCATGCACCATCCGTTTTCAAAGCCACACATTATCAAACCCACAAGAAAAAGTTTTGGAATCACTGTCCTCTTTGTCAATTTTCTATTTCATTTTCTATTTTATCTCTGCACTCTCTAACACTGGCATCTTGTTCACACCAATGTTCAACAATGATGCATGCTACTGCAAATTTACTTAATGTTGTTTACCTCTTTTAGGAGGAAACATGTTAGGCCCCTAAAACATCTTACCACATGAATTAGAAACATCAGCGAAATCAGATTTCAAACTTGATTCATATCCTTGAAAGGATTTATATTCATCAACACCTTCATGTTTGATCATTAACAATGCAAAGTTCTAACTAGCATTAGCAATCCTCTTCATTTGTCCTGCATTTACAAAAGATGCATTCAACTTCTTGTTGTGTTCTCTAACAATGTAAACAATGCCATTATTGAACAAACAATATTTGTTTTGATGGGGATGAAAACTTTCTCTCCTATCATAATGATATGGACTTCTGAAAACAATACCAAATATATCAATTGGAATTATATCAAGCTCTACCTCACCTAAAAAGTTCATAGTGATTGTAAATTTCAATTCACATCTTTTTCTCACATGCAATTTTGCATTTTCACATATCCAACCTAAAGGACAATGTTTAGGATGAGGAATGGTTTCTAAATTCAACTTCTTGACAATGTCTTATGAGATGAGATTTTCTTGTGAACCATTATCAAATAGTGTGTCTATCTTGGTATGTTTCGAAATAACTCTAATGTGGAAAATCTCAATTTTTGTTTTTTCAAGTTGAGTTTCATTGAGACAATTTGAAGAAGTAGTACTTGCAATTGTTCGCTTGTTGGGGCCTAACCTAGGTTCAAATTTAATTATCCAAAAAAATCCATTTACTACTAGCCCTTTTGGAAACAATCTGCGGAGCGAGGACTGAGGTCTCACCCGAAGTAGTATGGGGGGCACTGGAACCAGGTTTTTGCACCCTTGAGATGTCTGAGGGGTTGAATTAGTCCAACTATGAATACCTTTGCGCAGGTTACTTCGCGCACTTTCCTGACCTACGAGGCTTGCTATATTTGCCTTCGCGCAACCCTAACTAGGGTTTGTGGGGCTTTCATGCTGCTGGAGCAATGATCTACACTATTTCCCTAAGTTACACTTGAGATCTTACTTATATTATTATAGCAGTTAGTTATCTTTGCATAAATAGATGCCTTGTATTATATTATTTATTCAGCACATTCATATGAGTTCGGGCAGAAAATAAACAGTAAACTCGTAATTTAGACCCATATACTTCAATGCATAAAACAGAAAAAGATACACAAAAATATGGTAAAACATCTCTCTTATTACTTCTTCCAACGGTTACAGACTCGACCTATCCTGCACACTCAGCTGTAGGGGTCTACGCGCTCAGTTGCAAACTACTAGGCCTCTGTGCACTCTGCTCTAGAGCCTTCTCCTACTTTACAACCAAAAGAAACGACTTACACTTTGACTCAATGCTTCATGGACTCCTTAGACTCATTGGTCCATTGTTCTTTCTAGACTTAGAGCCTTGCTCTATTTATACAATCCCATGGTCCATGGACCATGGGTAGATCTTTCAAACCAACATTACATTACAAAAACAAGGGCGGACAACCCTATGACTCTACTATGACTTCGCGCTCCGTGCCCACAAATCGTGGAGTCTTTATAATGGACTTAGTCGAAACTTAGGCTTTAAGCCCCAAAACATGCCTTGGGGGGATCCCATGCCCAATAGGCCCCCAACACAAACATTGTGAATCACCCTCAAGTCACTCTATTAGTGCAGAGATCTTCGCGCAGAGACCCTCCAACTCTGTTCGGACAACTGCAAGGTCGATAGTGCACTGAGAGGTTGCCTGCTGAATCTCCTATACACGTTGTTCCAAGACCACTGTGTCGGAACTGCTTCCCTGCATCTATTTATAGTCCCACACCTTATTCTAGCTACTTGGAACCCAAAGTTTGTGCTTCTGCCA
Source organism: Pinus taeda (assembly GCA_000404065.3). Classification (NCBI taxonomy): domain Eukaryota; kingdom Viridiplantae; phylum Streptophyta; class Pinopsida; order Pinales; family Pinaceae; genus Pinus; species Pinus taeda. The sequence goes on along the minus strand of APFE030098939.1, from coordinate 39,794 downwards.
GCTAGTCAAATAGCTAAGCCACCCGTGTATGGCTTCAATCAACTACCATTCACTTTGCCTAGGAAATGTTCTCCATTTAGCTTTACCAGCTACACCGCGCCTCTGTCTATGGAATCCTTAACAACATACAGTCCCAACTAATGCATTCTAAACTTTCCTGGGAATTTATCAAACTTACTGTCATATAGTAACAATAGATCGTTTACCTTGAAGGTGTGCAACTTAATATGTTGATCGTGTCAGGCATTTTCGTGTTTCTTTTGTACCTGCTGATGGAAGCCAGCCAGAAACCATTCCTCTTCAAGTTCCTCCAACTACACAAGCTTCTCCTCCAGGGCTCCACAATCTGTCATACTTGTGAGCGCTTCTATGCATAGACTAGGCACAATATACTCCATTGGCATGACATCTTCCACACCATAGACCAACCGGAAAGGTGTTTGTCCCATCAGTTTCTTGCACGTTGTCCTATAAGCCCATAACATTGCAAGTACGGATAGGTCCCCATCACTCCACTGGGCATTGCATACTTTCGTCAGTGCAGTCTCTAGTATTTTGTTAAATTCTTCTATTGTCCCATTGGCTTGGGGGTGTTATGATGTGATTTTATGATGATACACCAAAAACTCTTCTGTCAGGGCGCTGATTGTTTCATTTAGGAAATGTGTGCTATGATTGCTCATAAAGATCTTTGAACATCCAAATCGTGTCAATATGTGTTCAAACAAAAACTTTGTGGCCATGGCAGCCGTGCAATCTTCTACCAGCTGCGCTTCTGCCCAATGAGTGAGGTGCTCTATGGCAGTGATAATGTATCTCACACCCATATTTCCCTGAGGTTTGATAGGTCCTACAAAGTTGATTTCCCACTTTTCAAAGGGTTGCAACATCATTTACGGATTCAAAGGCATCTCGTCCCTCCACGATGGTTTACCTATTCTTTGACATTCATCATAGGCCTTGTAGTGTGCTTTTGAATCTTGATGAAGGGTTGGACACCACAACCCTCTGCAGAGAATCTTTTGTGCACTTTGTTCAAATTCTGGTACATACCTTCACAGTATCTCATCATTTCCCATCTTATATAGGTGCCTTGTAATGAAAGAAAAATCTACTGCGTGCACCACTAGTACTTTCTTTTGCCAGACAAAGTATTCTTTTAGTGCAATTAGAGTTGTGATAAAGTGAATTATATCTCCAAATTGTCCATCCACTACGTGCACAACAAAGAGTTGTGCATCAGTTAGTCCGTCCTCCATACTAGTAGGTTCCTCTCCTATCTTAATGCACTACAGGGGATCTGATCTTGCATTTAGGCACCCAGGCTTCACGACGACCTCAAAATCGTATTCTTGGAATAATAGAAGCCACTTGCATATGTGCCCCCCCAACATAGGCTTTTTGACCAAGTATCTCAGCGTGAAATGATTTGTATACATCTTGAAGTGTCTCCCTAACAAATAGTGCCGATATTTTGGAGTGCGTACACCATAGCCAATCCCTCGCGTTCATTTGTGGAATATTTCTTTTCTACTTTAGACAACCTATGACTCGCAAACATGATAGGGTGATCCAAGCCCTCTCCACACTCTTGTGTTAGTACTGCTCCCCGTGTTATACATGACATGTCAACATGGACATGAAACTCCTCGTCCCATTTATGGAACACTAGGATCAACGCAGAGGACAATTTTTCTTTTAGTACATCTAGGATTTTCATGCGGTCATCATTCCAGAAAAATGTGACATCCTTTTTCAATAGCTTCTCCATCGGCATGGTGATCTGGGCATAGCTTTTGATGAACTTCCTGTAATACCCCGTAACTCCCAGGGTAGTGCGCAACTGTTTGACACTTCACACTCTTCCAAATTCAGAATAACCACAATCTTCGCGGCGTCTACCATTAGTCCTTATTTGCAAACCACATGTCCCAACAAGTTCCCAAAGGGAACGAGGAACATACACTTCTTAAGGTTAAACACGATTTGGTGTTGTCGATAGGTATCCAGCATTAAGCGTAAGCTTTCTACATGGTGCTTAACCAATCTAAATATAGTCCAATCATCCAGATAAACCTCCAAGAACTTGTAGATATATTCCTTGAATGCTGTAACAACTATGCACGAAAAGATGGTTGGCGCGTTCTTCAATCGAAATGATATATTAGTGTATTGAAAGCAGCCTCACTCAGTCATGAAGGTGGTCTTGCTCCTATCTTCCGACACGATTTTGCTCTGGTGGTACCCTGAGAACCCATCAGTAAAAGAATGTGCTTCTTACTTGTCTATTAGACACATTTTAGGCTTCCCAAAATGCATGCGCATCATTCTCATGCATTTTCACTAGTCCTCAAAGCTTCCTTGGTGTGTGCCCCACCACCTCACAAGCATAGCACGTAATATCCATTTCAAAGCCTCAAAACATTGCTATTTCAGCACCTCTATTTCAAATTTGTTTAGGAAGTCATCTACCTCACTTAACCCATCATACGTAGGCAGATCCCTTACTTCCATTTATATGTAGCACAACGATCTTGTCATCATGTTGCAGTTCAGCGTGGTTACCTTGTGTAATTGGTTGTGCCATCACTCTATCTCTTCATTCGAATCCCATGTACAGGAGCTTTCGTTCTCCCATGAGATTCATCCATCCGCAGTGGGATTTACCTAGTGTTGCTCTCTACGGTTATCTTGTAGATGTAGTTTAAGTCGTCATCGCTTTCATAGTCATGCATTGGCTCTGTGTAGTGTGATCCTTCTGCAGGGTCCAAAGGTACGACTATGCGCAGAAACCTTTTCTCAAAAATTATCTTGCACTTCTTCAAACTTATCACCCCATTCATGTCAGTGGTGCAATCTATCCCTAATAGCACAGGCTAGGGATTGCTGTCATCAAATATCTCTATCACTTCAAAATCTGCCAGCGCACTTGCTCCTTCAATATCTATTGTGATTCCCTGCAATCTTCCCATTGGTAGGATCTTTTGCTCGTTCACCATTCATAGTTGGATAGGAGACCATTACAACGTAGGCCTTCCCATGCACTCCCATTTCTACTTCGGCAGAATGTTCGTGTTTGATCTTAAGTCCAGAATCACTTGGTCCATCTCATATTCCCCAATCTGCGTGGTCAATCTCATTTCTCTTCCCATCCTCATTGCATGCTTTCCAATCTTCTGGACTACGCACGGTTCTCCTGGCATGGTCCCAACACATCTATTTATGAGTTCCTGCAATCCCTTTATAGCCTTGCTATCGCGCAGTAGCTTCATGCATGTTTCTAGGAATGCCGTGAGCGTCGATAGGTCCCTTTTCAGCTCTGGTCTGTCTTTGCTTCTTGAAGTGGAGGCATCAACAAAACTCTTCCTAGATTCCATGAAGGTTTCCTTAGTGCGCTCCAAATCAAACTCTGGTTCTTTCATCGAAGCCTTGCAAACCCAAGTACTATCTTCGGGCTACTTGCCTTTATCATCCCCTATCGTAATTCCACTTCACAGCATAATGTTTACATTGGGGTCTTCCTCGCGTGGCTCAGACCTCATCATTTGCAGGTTCTGAGTCAGGGGAGGTTGGAGCACTCCTTTGTCACACAGCCTAGCTATCAATGCAGGACAATCCTCCATCTCATGATCAAATAATGTACAATACAGTCATGATGGGCACGTTGGATTTGTACAATCATGGACATAATGTCGTGCCCGCCCACAATTGTAACATATCAATTGTCTGTGACCTCTTCTAGGTCCTCCTCCACCTCGACCTCATCCACGCCCCTGAAATCTGGTTTGTGCCAATCCTGCGTTTTGGTCAAGGAGCTATGTTTCGACCTGAACTCTATATGTGGGAGTCCTATCCATCATCAGTTCATAGTTTCTACAAGTGTGCTCATCATGTCCCACTGATCTACAAAAATTACAGAACAACTGTTATGAATTATGTGTGTACTTCGGCAACAAATAGCAGTTGTCTGTAGCATGTTTTCCTCCTATTTGACAAATCGCGCACCACAAAGTATGCACTGCACTAGGTCCTACTTGTGCCTTTGGTCTTAATGGCATCGGTCCTCCTCCCACAAGGTGATTCGCGAACATTAGGCAGTGGTCCTTGTCATGACCCTGACGCTTACATTTAACACACCATACCTCGTCGCACACTTCTAGGCGAGCTGTCCTGTCCCATTTTAGACTCTACATATCAAGGCACAAGTTTTTCAATTGCACATGGATCTGATGAACTCCCAAGTTAGGATCTTGTATCGGGGTTTCATGCAGCCTCATCGAGATCTCCAAGGCCTCCACCTAAGTTGTTAACCTCTATTGTGACAATGTGTTCCTTAAATGTGGCATTAGCGATGCTACAAACCATTCATGGTATTGTCCTTCTGTCAAAGTCATATTAGCTTCACAAATTGTGCACTTCAGTCTTTGATCCAACTCCCAAGGAGTCTCGCCTGGTAGAATCATGATCTCCTTGAACCCAATGATCGATTGCGCTTCTGACTTCGGTTTGCTAAATTCTCTGTTCAGCACAGTTTGGATGTCTGTGATCCCTGCCTTCGAATTGTCATTAGAATTCTCAATATACCAGTTCAGCGCGCGATCCTACAAAGTGCTGAGCAACATCGCCTTATATATATTGTCATCCATAACTCCCTATGCTTCCCATATAGCTTTTATCACAAACCAAAACTGGTCTGGATCTTCATTTCCTACTCCCTTCAACAATGATAACTTTATCGCACTTGCCATATTGATTCACGGTGGTGGCGGAGGTTGTATGAGCGAAGATGGGGGTGAAGACGATGAAGCTAGTGGTGGTGTGGGTGGGGGTCATATGCACATAATCCTCTGCCTTATTAAATTGATCGCACTTCTTGGTGAGACCTTCGCGAGCTCTTCCTCGTTCCCTCGTAGAGGTGAAATAAAGGGGCTAGTTTCTAGTTCTTCACTACCTTCGTTCCTATAAATTCTCCCACTTCGTGTAGCCTCGAACATCAATGTATTTGCATAACCCGCTTTTCACACAATAGAATTTTAATCCAAGTGTTTAAAGACTTAATGTACTTACCTCGTGGTCCTTTGAGGAAGCATTGCTTTGCCTCACTATAACTGACTAAAGTATCTATCACGAAATCAGTGATGAATCCTCCTATAATTCGATCGAGCCGGTGATCAAAAGCATGTGCAATATTATCCTCCAATGCTTCCAATCAACGCACCAACTCTAGGGTCCACCCAATAGGACTATCGAGCTTGCTCCTTCCTTGGCTATCGGCTAACTTCGTGATCCACTCATATAGCTCAGTAGGGAAAGATGCAAAAAAAAATTCATGGATCTCTGTGTATAGGTAACAGTCTAACCACTCTTCTTTTGATGGCTATGCATTCTTGTTCTTCTACATCGCGAATTCATTAATTCTCCTGTCCAACCACCCTTCTATTTATTTATTTTTTGGATTCCAATGATACGATATTAGACATCTCTATGTAGATCCCAGTCCCAACAATGGAACCATTTGTTGGCTTGTTGTAGCCTGACCCAGGTTTAGAGTTAATTAGCCAAAAAAATCCCTGTACAACTAGCCCTTTCAGCAACAATCCGTGGAGCGCAGACTAAGGTCTCACTTGAAGTAGTATGGGGGGCGCTGGAACCAAGTCTCTGCACCCTTGAGATGTCTGAGGGGTTGATTTAGTTCAAATGTGAATACCTTCACGCAGGTTACTTTGTGCACTTTCTTGACCTATGAGTCCTGTTATATTCACGTTCACGTAGCCCTATCCAGGGTCTATGGGGCTTTTGCACTGCTAGAGCAATGATCTGCACTATTTCCCTAAGTCACACCCGAGATCTTAATATCTTCTTATAAGAGTTAGTTATCTTCGCGTAAAAATATGCCTTATATTATATTATTTATTGAGCACATTCATATGAGTTCGCATAGAAAATAAACAGTAAACTCGTAATTCAAACCCAATATACTTCAATGCATAAAAAATTAAAAGATACACAAAAATATGGTAAAACTTCTCTTGTATTACTTCATCCAATGGTTACAGACTCGACCTGTCCTGTGCACTAAGCTTCAGTGGTCCGCGCACTCAGCTGCAGATTACTAAGCCTCTGTGCACTCAGCTGCAAAGCCTTCTCCTACTATACGGCCCAAAGATAAGACTTACACTTTGAATCAATGCTTCATGGACTCCTTAAACTCATTGATCCATTGTTCTTTCTACACTTAGAGCCTTGCTCTATTTATACAATTCCATGGTCCGCGGACCATGGGTAAATCTTTCAAACTAACATTACATTACAAATACAAGGGCAGATAACCCTATGACCCTATTATGACTTCGCGCTCTGTGCCCACAAATCACGGAGTATTTACAATGGACTTAGTCAAAACTTGGGCTTTAAGACCCAAAACATGCCTTGGGGTTGTTGGGTGCTAAAAGGTTTTTTTTAAAACTCCTAATTGCCTCACATTAATTATCAACCTCGGTAAGTCTTTTTATTCCAAGAGTGTACACAATATGTGCAAGCTATAAATCCAGAGAGTAATGCTTTATAATAAGTTATTAAATTCAATACAAGAGTAAATGGATGCAATCATAAATCTCAAGCTTGTAACTTTAAAGGAAATTATTCATCTAAGCATCATGACTCAATCTCAAACAAAACCATAATTCAATCTTAATAATCCAAATTCAAATGATAATCAACCGAGAGCACCGTAGCATTAACTGAGCTCTTTCATCTGGACTTAAACTACTAGATCAAAGGAAAGAATTTAATCAATCATGCTCTATTCTTTAATTAACCAGAAATGATTCTTTAACTGATAACTAATTCAATCCACGAGATGAATTAAATAAAACCGACTAGGATTGCGCATTAATGAAATGAATACTAGAAATCTAAATTAAAGAAAATAAATGAACTTCAAAACTGTAAAGTAGAATAAACTTCCAGGAAACGGGAAATGCATAAAACAAGGAACAACAATAAGATCCACTAGAGACCGAGCCCTAGCCACCAATGAACACTACTTAGCTATTTTAGAATATCCCAATGAACAGCAACACAAGTTGTATATTAATCATCAAAGTCACTTGTCATTACAATACGATCTTGTTCTTTAGAATCACACTTCTGTGAAATAAAATTAGAATCCAATTAAAATATGAGAGATCCCTCTTGATTCACAACTAAATGCTATATTTAGAAAATTCTTCTATCTCACACTGATCTTCTTGACTCGTTCCTCGGTTCGACCGCACACAATGCATCTCATTTCCCTCGATTAGGTGTTTCTGTTCCGACTTTGGAACAATAGATGTTCCGTCTCCTGCTTTTCTACATAAACAGTAACGAGAGTTAGTTTGGTTGGTCAAATCGTATCAAGAGTACTTTTATTCATTCCTTATCAAAATCCTATCAATATGTTATTATATCATGGCACAAAATGGATAAGAAAGGAGGAAAAAGACAATAATCAAGAGTAAATACATACCTATTGCAAGGCTCAACAAATTCCCCTGCTTACCTTTTTTCATGTCCTCATGACAAATAAATAGTTCATATGTAATGTAGTTAAGGAGTAAGTTGGAGAAAATGTTTCTTTATCGGGCTTGAAACCATGATTTTGCACCAAATTTTCAAAGGTTGTCTGTTCGTGTCCTTCTGGTAACTCATAGTCAAACCGATACCCTTCAGGAGGATACTAAACAATCGGACACCTAAATCGACATCCCAACCAATAAGTCCCTTCCCTCAAGATAAGATCATTGTGTGTGATTAACCTGCTTGTAGCAGCTTTGAAGTTCCCATAATTAAATGGTTCTCTTTCCTTAACACTGTTAGTTGAGACCATCCATCTCATTTTGGATGCAGTCAGGGATATTTCTTGGATGGAGAGGAAATATGATGTTCCTTTTTGTACAATTTCCTTATGTATGGGCCCTAAAATTTGAATCATGCCTTCTTGTGTCATCGACATTTTATGTTTAGCAAACAGTTGCAAAGGGTGAGTAGGCTCACTCCTTACCTAGAGGTCCAACCTGTGTTCCTATCTTTGGAATGAATTATACGCCTTAAACCACTTAAGTTGATTAACTGCAAAAGAGATAAAATCCTGGAATTGAATATCTCCAACAAAAGGGCTAGGGTTCTTATCCACTTCTTCTTCTAATATGAAATTATGCAGATAAAATTCACAAAGAAGCCTTTGGAATTTTGCCCCATGTTCCTTGCAGCGACTTATAAAATCTTCAATTGTATTTAATTCGATTGGCTTGCCAGCTCTTACGGCTTTAATCTTTAACAATAAGTATCGTTCTAATAAGAACAGGGCATAATTTGTGGCAGGCAACCTACATGTCAAGACATCCGAATATAGCAAGAAAATGGTGTCTATCTAATTCCTAGCTTTTTCCAGCTTGTTCTTCACCTTATTCAACTTTTCTTCTTCCTGTCTAAATCTATCAAAATTCCCATTCTTAGTTATGGTTAATTCCATAAACTGTTTCTGCAACTCTTGATATTTTTGCAGGGGGACTATCTCTTGCTCACGTCATTCTAGAGCAAGTAGGGCTTGCATTAGTTCTTCCTATAGCTTTAAAATAATAGGGTCTTTGCTTGACAGGATATCATTGGCTTACTCTTCCGTTTGCGTGCCTGTCCTACGAGAGGATATTTCCTTAGTCTGTACTTCCTTATTGTGGGAGGACCAACCCTCCATCTAAACGACTTCATCCATTAATTCTGCATGCAAATTTTCCTGGGTGGGTATTGTTTGAGTAGGAATGAGTTCAGTTTGGGTTTCTATTGACCTAACCTTACATATTTCCATTTGCGTAGCCACAAAGACTACCTCAGGAGTAGTATTCTAGTTTTTTCCATTTGCAATTTCTTTAATCTTCTGATGTAGCCTTTTAACTATCTTTTAAAGATTTTGGTATTTTTGTCTCAGCTTCTTTATTTTTTCTCCAGCCACTCGCCTCTTTCGAGGAGCATCTTTTACACTAACAGGCTTGTCAATAGCTTCTGTATCTCAATATTCCTGTTGTTTATCATGGTTGTGTTCTAATAGAACTCTGTCACCATACTGGTTATCTGATTCATGAATAACTTTTGTGTCTACTTCCTTTTCTTGGTCTGTAGATTCTAAAGAAGGCAGAATTTCTATATGCCCAAAGTATTCTAGGGATTGAGCTTCCATTAGGTTAGGATCAAGTGATCCTCTAGGTTGCAAGTGTGCATTCAGATTTTCCATGACCTGAGCCATCCCTGTCTCAACTTCTTGCAAAATATCATTTTCGGGGCTCATGGTTGATGTTTGAGGAGGTTCTTCTTCATTTTCCAGTTCATCATCAAAGTGTTGTGCTCTTTCTTGCTTTGAGTCTGGTCTATCCTCTTCCTTGGGTTCTTGTTTTGAATTGGGCTCTTCCTTGTGTTATTGTTCTGAATTGGCCTCTTCCCCAGGTTCCTATTCTAAATGACATCCTTCCCCTTGTTCAAGATCTTCCTTTGGTTCCGACTCAGAGTCCTGTATGCTAATTGGTCTAGATGGTTATGCAGGTTGTTAGACACTATCTTGTGGATTTATAGACATTATCTAGGTTATATTTAACCTTCCAAACTGCTTGCACTTATGGGGTTCAATGTTTGAGTAGGTAGTACTTTTCCTTTTTGAAACAGGGCTCTGCTGGCTTATCTCCAAAATTGCAGGATTTTGGATTACATGGTTTTGACTAATCTCCAGGGCCACTATGAGACCATCCCAAGTTAAGTTTTGTTGAACAAGGTTATGGGTAAAAATTAGTCTAATCAATCCATGGCTCCTAACTACAGTTTTAGGTGCCTAGCCCGTCTTATTCTATCAGTGGTATCATGCAACAATGAATTCAAGAAAGATGACAGATTAATAGTGATCTTTAGTTTTAAAACAACTAAAAGTTTGAGTTGTCATGGTCTTACCATGTCTTATCATCCATCATAGGTAATGTACCTCTGGACGATGCTTGCCAACTCACGCCATGGTTCTGCCAGAGAAGATGGTTGTATGCCCTTGCCTTTCTTGGTTAACTCCTCGTCTGCATCTCTGAAAATGTCCACCGCTTCTTGGAACATTCCATGCTTTTTTGGCCATGTAGTTCCTTTCACTGGTAGCCCAAATACTTTAGCTATTACAATGTCTGATACTGTGATTCTTCTACATCTCACCAGGGATTTCCCATTCTGTAGATGCTATAGAAATTCAATAGCGATTTCCTCACTAGGGGGCTGAAATCTTGTGAAATATGATATCCACCCTGCATGGACCAGAATTTCCGTGGCTCTGTTGGAGACTTCCAACACTAAAGCTTCTCAGGAACTATCTTACCACCCATAATGCTTGAGTTCTTCCTACTATTGCAAAGGATTAGTGCAGTGGAGAAAACAAAGCAACAGACATCAATAGAGAGATATAACAACAAGTAAGTTGTAACAACTAAGTTTTACAATGTTAAATGTTATTTCCTTGAGAATTCATTAATTCAAGGACTATTATTTTGGCACATGCCACATGATCATAGAGTACCATATCAACCTATGAAATCCAATAAAACATTTATAATGCATGCACGAGTGTAATGGAGGTCCCCTCCCTCCTTCAATATGAGAGGCCGCCTACGACCAAATGGACAGGGAAAGGCTGTTTTGACAACGACGTACAAGGGTGAAAGATATGGCATTAATGAAAGGACTGTAAAAGGTATGGATATAATGAAAGTGAGGTGTGTAATGATGGTTATTGATAAGAGACTTAATGCTTTGGTTGATGATAGGTTATGCGGTAAGGGAAAAGGACAACAATATGCAAAAATAAGATGCTTTGCTAACAGTATTCCGACTGAAAATGATATGATTGATTAAAAACATTAACTCATGCATAAAGGTTCAAGGTAGGGACAAATTAGGGAAATAATTCTTCTGATACAAAGAAAAGTAAGAAGAGGGTATTATAATAATTATTGATGTTGAAAATAGAACTTCAATACGATAACCAGAGCTTATGTTGCCAACAGGTGTCCATAGCCTTGACAGAGTTGCTTTTTAACCCATATGAGCTAGGTTCCTCAATTTATAGTTGGAGAATTCCATTGTTTCATCTATAGAAGAGACCAATGTGCTGGCATGGTAGCCAGATGACCACACTGCCATTCACTGGGAAGTAGTAAAAGTGATCAGGCTAGCTCATGATGAGACCTCATATTCCAAGGATATTTTAGCCATCCATTTGATCATAACCCTGGTGTGGTGGCCATAGTGGGAATGTCACATTGCTACATCCTTATGAACATGGTAGGTTGGCTCTTAATGAGACCCCCTATCCTCTGTCGGTAGGTAAAATTTTGTTGTTATTACACATTTTTATAATAAATAGAAGGAACCTTACTACTCCTTAAAAACAAAGATGATGGAAGAAGTTAAACATGTCAATAGAAAAAAATATACCCATAATCTCACTTATAATAGATAGAGAGGATTATAACCAGGAGGGGTGGAACCAACATGGTAAAGATGATCAATCTGTATCATATTCAACAGAAATCAATACAGTAAAGTAATATATAAATAATTGTGCCCCTCCTTTTTTTTACAAAAGAAATCTATCATCAAGAAGTTGTCTTGTTAAAGATAATAATGTTAAGGGTATTCACCTTCTTCAATAGAATCCATAATCCTTGTCCTCATAAAAGTATTGTACTTCATGCCATAAAAGGGAATCAGAAAAATGGGGCTGAGATGAGCTAGGAATAATCTTGCAAGTGTTGTTCAGCATCACAATAATGCAAGGAAAAGGGGGTTGTTTAGAAAACACATGGCTTCAAGAAGAAAAAATGTAGTTCCAAAGAAGGAACAACAAAATACTCTTAAAAAAAGGTGGTATTTAAACAACAATACACAAAAGTGTTGTTCCAAAGTTGGAATAGCAAACATGCAAAAAATTTTGTTCTGAAGTTAGAACAACAAACATGCAAAAAGTGTTGTTCTGAAGTTGGAACAAAAAAAAGTGCAAAAAGTGTTGTTCCAAAGTGGGAACATAAAAAAGGAAAAAAGTGTTGTTCCAAAGTGGCAACATCAAAAATGAAAAAGTGCTACTCCGAAGTGGAAACAACAAAAACAAAAAGTGTTGCTCTAAAGTGGGAACAACAAAAACAAAAAGTTTTGTTCCAAAGTGGGAACAACAAAAACAAAAAGTGTTGTTCCAAAGTGGGAATAGAAAACACAAAAAGTGTTGTTCCAAAGTGGGAACAACAAAAACAAAAAGTGTTGTTCTGAAGTGGGAACAACAAAAACAAAAACAAAAAGTGTTGTTCTGAAGTGGGAATAGCAAAAACAAAAAGTGTTGTTCCGAAGTGGGAACAAAAAAAACAAAAAGTGTTGTTCCAAAGTGGGAACAACAAAAATGAAAAGTGTTGTTCTGAAGTGGAACAACGAAAACAAAAAGTTTTGTTCTGAAGTGGGAACAACAAAAACAAAAATTGTTGTTCTAAATTGGGAACAACAAAAACAAAAACTGTTGTTCCGAAGTGGGAACTGCAAATACAAAAAGTTTTGTTCCAAAGTGCAAACAGAAAAAACGAAAAGTGTTGTTCCAAAGCGGGAACAACAAAACCGAAAAGTGTTGTTCCAAAGTGGGAACAACAAAAAAATAATGTTGTTCCGAAGTGCGAACATGAAAAACAAAAAGTGTTGTTTAGAAGTGGGAACAACAAAAAAAAAAAAGTGTTGTTCCCTATTCCGAAGTGGGAACATCAAAAACAAAAAGTGTTGTTCAGAAGTGGGAACAACAAAAACAAAAAGTGTTCTTCCGAAGTGGGAACAGCAAAAACAAAAAGTGTTGTTATAAAGTGGGAACAACAAAAACAAAAAGTGATGTTCCGAAGTGGGAACAAAAAAAATGAAAAGTGTTGTTCCGAAGTGGGAACATCAAAAACAAAAAGTGTTGTTCCAAAGTGGGAACAAAGAAAACAAAAAGTGTTGTTCCGAAGTGAGAAAAACAAAATCAAAAAGTGTTGTTTTAAAATGGGAACAACAAAAACAAAAAATGTTCTTTTGAAGTGGTGACAACAAAAACAAAAAGTGTTGTTCCGGAGTGGGAACAACAAAAGCAAAAAGTGATGTTTCGAAGTGGGAACAACAAAAACAAAAAGTGTTATTCCGAAGTGGGAACAACAAAAACAAAAAGTGTTGTTTCAAAGTGGGAACAACAAAAACAAAAAGTGTTGTTTTGAAGTGGGAACAAGAAAAACAAAAAGTGTTGTTCTGAAGTGGGAACAAGAAAAATGAAAAGTGTTGTTTGAAAGTGGGAACAATAAAAACAAAAAGTGTTGTTCGGAAGTGGGAACAACGAAAACAAAAAGTGTTGTTTTGAAGTGAGAACAACAAAAAAAAAGTGTTGTTTCGAAGTGGGAACAGCAAAAACAAAAAGTGATGTTCTGAAGTGGGAACAACAAAAACAAAAAGTGATGTTACGAAGTGGAAACAACAAAAACGAAAAGTGTTGTTCCAAAGTGGGAACAACAAAAACAAAAAGTGATGTTCCGAAGTGGGAACAACAAAAATGAAAATTTTTGTTCCGAAGTGGGACAACAAAAACGAAAAGTGTTGTTTCGAAGTGGGAACAATAAAAACAAAAAATGATGTTCCAAAGTGGGAACAACAAAAATGAAAAGTGTTGTTCCGAGGTGGGAACAACAAAAACGAAAAGTGTTGTTCTGAAGTGGGAACAAAAAAAACAAAAACTGTTGTTACGAAGTGGGAACAACAAAAAACAAAAAAGCAGAAAATAAAATCAACGATCATATTTACATTTGTTACAAAAAGAAATAAATTTTTACAACAATGAAGCTACCGAAGGATTTCCTTCTGCAGTTGAATTTGCATGGTTGAGTCCTCGCGTATTTGCTGGTAAAAGGATTCTCTTGTAAATGGTTTTTGGTAGAGGCACACCCGATGCCCATTTTCTTTGAAGGAAAAACCAGACCCATCAATGGTGGCCAATGTAAGAGTTCCATTGTCATGTACTTCCTTTATTTCATAGGGGCCTAACCATCTAGTCTACAGTTTACCAGGGAAGTCTTGAAACCTGGAATCGTAAATAAGTGCCCAGTCGCCCTCATGAAATGTCTTTTTCTTAATCAGGGAATTGTGCCACTTGGATCTTTGTTGTTGAATGAGTATAGTATGTTGTAGAACCAATAGCCGAATTTCATCTAATTCATTTATTTGTTGCAGTCTATTAATCTGGGCTTCAGTTAAATCCAGTCCCACTTCCTAGGCTATCCTTAGGATTTGTATCTCAAATTCTAAGAGGAAAATGGGTTTTACCAAATACCAGCTGATATGGAGAGTATCCAATTGTGTTCCTCCAAGTCATGCGATATGCCCATAAGGCCTCTAGAAGTCGAGTCACTCAGTCTTGTCTATGCGATGAGATTTTCTTCGTTAGAATATCTGCAATTACTTTGTTGGTACTCTCCACCTGCCCGTTCACCTGCGGGTGATACGAAGAGGTAATTTTGTGGTTAATGTGATGATTCTTTAGTGTAGCATTGATCTTGTGACCTACAAATTGTGGCCCCCATTAGTAATTACTTCTCTAGGTAAGCCATATCACATAAAAATTCCAAAAGGAAAATTAATCACTATTTCCTCTATTTCTCTTGGTAATGCTACTGCCTCCACCCATTTAGTCACGTATTCTATTGCAACCAATATATATGATTTATGATTGGATGGTGGTTTGATTGGCCCAATGAAATATAATGCCCATCGCTCAAAGGGTTCTATCACCAGCTGTGGATGCAGGGGCATCTCATCTAATTGGCCAGGGCAGCCCATCCTTTGGCAACTATCGCATGCCATGACAAATTTCGTAGCATCCTTAAAACTTGTGGGCTAGTAGTAACCCACTTGCAAAATGTCCACTACAAGGTCCATCATGGCAAGATCTTAAGATATCAGAAATTTTGTCTTCCTTGATACACCTGCGGATGTGCATATCGATCCCTACGTGAAAAAGGTATCCTCTGATCCAAGAGAACCGAGTGTTGTGCTGTACTATTAATTTCCTTTCTTCGGGTGTCAGATTTTTGGGCAGTTTTCCCATTGCTAAATAATTTGCCACATCTGTGTACCATGGTGTTTTTATGGCCACAACAAATAGCTTTTCATCCAGGAACTGGTCTTCTACCACCATTGCATTGTCTATTTTGGCACTCGGGAGAGGAAATCTACCACAAGGTTTTCCCTCCCTGGTCGATTCTTTATAGTTATGTCAAATTCCTACAAAATCAGTAACCAACTTGTCACTCTTCCATTCGTAATTGGTTTATTAGCTAAATATTTGATAGCAGAGTGATCAATATACAAAGCTACAGGGTATCCAGTTATATAATGTCTGAATTTGTTAATAGCATAAATAATAGCTAGAAACTCTTTCGCTGTTACTGTATAATTCAACTCAGCAGGAGTTAAGTTTTTGCTAATGTAATATATAGCATAGGGATTCTTGTCTTCTTCTTGGCCAAGAACTACTCCAATGGCTAAATCTGATGCATCTGATGAAATCTAGAATGGTATATCCCAATTCGGGCCTCGTAATACTGGTTTTGTTGATAGTAGCTATTTCAACTCTGTAAAGGTAATGTCACATTTATCAGTCCATATAAAATCAATATTTCCTATTAAGGCATATAATGGTGCAAAAATCTGTGAGAAGTTATTTATAAATCTACAATAATATCCTACAAATCCCAGAAAACTACATACCTCTGTTTGAGTGCAGGGAGTAGCTAATAAGAGGATTACCTTTATTTTTACTAGATCTACCTGAATTCCAGTTGTTGAAATGAAATGACCCAGGATCAAGCCCTCTGTCATCATCATATGGCACTTCTCGTGGCTTAAGCATAGCCTAGTAGCGATACACCACTCCAAGACTTTCTCCAATGTCTGTAATGCTTGTTCAAAGTCATCTCCATTGGGTGTGAAATTGTCCATGTACACCTCCAATCCTTCATTTATCAAGTTTGCAAAAATACTGAGTATGGCTCTTTGGAATGTAGCAGGTGCATTGCATAATCCAAAAGGTAATTCCTTGTAAGCAAATGTTCCCGACGGGTAGGCAAAATTAGTTTTATCCTGGTCTTCAGCAGCAATCTGAATTTGGTTGTAGCCATTGAAGCCATCTAGGAAAGAGAAGAATTTCTTCCCTACCAGTGTATCTAGGATCCGATTGATGAATGGATGAGGAAAATGGTCTTTTACGTTTCCTTTTTGAGTTCTCTGTAGTCAACGCATATATGCCACTTCCCATTCTTTTTGGGGACCACTACTAATGGAGAAACCCATTTACTATCAGATATAGGATAGATAAAATTCACATCTAATAGTTTTTGGAGTTCTTCTTTAAAAATATCCTTTATTTGAGGATTTAATCTATGTCGAGGTTGTTGAATGGGTCTTGCATCTTTTTCAGTGTAAATGTGGTGCATGCATAGCTGAGGGTCAATCCCTTTCATGTCCAGGTAATCCCAAGCAAAAGCCCCTTTATATTTCCTAAGGACTTGAATAAGTTTTTGTTGTTGGTCATCACTCGGATTACTGCTAATGTTCAAGATGTTCCCTATCTTGATTTCGATAGGTGTGCTATTATAGATAGTGGTTGTTGGTATTGGTTGGTCATTGATATCTCTCAAGGAGTATTCTTCAATTTCATTGTCAAGGAATGCTTTAATCATGTGACATTTCAAACTAGACACTGTAGCAGGATGATTGATAAAATTATTAATGACATCGTCTTCTGTTTGGTTTTTAAATTCAAGGGCATCTACCACAGTCAATGGTGACCAAATATTTTCTATTAAATATGTTATAGGTTGCTTCCTAGTTTTTACAATGGTTAGGCTTGGGTGAGAAGGAGGGTATAAGGCTATATTCTTCACATCATACCCTCTGGTTATGGTCATACTGCCTGTCCAACCGCTGATATAAGTATCAGCAGTTGCTAGCCAAGGCCTTCCTAAAATTAAGGGATGTCCATCTAGCAGGTTCCTAGGGTTAATAATCAAAAAATCTTTTGGATATTCCCAAGTGTCTACAGAAACCATCACATCTGGTAATGTTCCTTTTGGCCTAATGACTGAGTGGTTAGCAAGTTCCAACAAGGTAGTTGTTGGTTCCAAGGCTGTGATGCCAAGCATTTCACAAGTTGTTGTTGTGATAATGTTAATGGTTGCCCCTAAATCAACTAAAGCATTAGGAAAAGAGTGGCCATTTATCTGTACTATGACAATGGGGTTTCCCGGGTCTTCATATTTTACAGGTGTCTCTTTGCCTAGTAATAAATCAAACAAAGTCCCGACAACATGGACAGTTTGGGTTATTTTTGTTTTCCTCACACACTTCTTTATACAAAATTATTTAATAGTTTTGGCATATATTGGAATGTCTTGAATAGCCTGGAGAAGGGGTATTTTTATACAGATATTCTTGAATTCACCCAAAAGATCAAATTCAAGGTGTTCAATTGGGCACAATATCATCAGTATTTCTGGGAATGGTGGGGAAGTAGTTATGATCTGTTCAAGAGTCTTCTGCCTAACCGTATCTTCCCCTAATTGATCACCTACAGTCAAAGTCTTATTTGGGTGTGGTTCTTCAGGTTGCAAATTTTTATCCTCATCTGGAGCGATTATGCGTCTAGATCTTAACTTGAGTTCATTACACTCTCTCAACTCAGCTTCAAGGTCTAGACCCTCAATGATTTGTACTGGCTTGTTATAAACATTTTTGGGCACTTCAACCCCAATCATAAATGTCCATAAACTGAGGGCTCCTAAGTCCCTAAAAGTGTTGCTTCACTA
>APFE030098936.1:82903-107143 GCA_000404065.3 Pinus taeda | reverse complement strand
GTCCGGTATGATGCCGGAACTGAACTGCTGGCTACTTTTCGTCAGGATAGGGAAACCCACATTTCTGATCACATCCAAGAATGGAGACGGAGAAAGAGGCTTATTAAAGCCGAAATCCCTCCGGAGTACCGTCTCGAGTGGTTCTTGAAGTCTTTGGTACCTGAGATCTCCACAGATGTCTCCATGTCAGGGGTCTATTCCGAGGAGCAAGCCATTTTTAGGGCCCAGCAATTAGAACTGATCTACTCTCAGTCTGAGATCCTATCAAAGTGCTTGCCAGATGCTCCTGGATCTAAGGTCGATGTAGCTAAGCCGAAGCCAGGTCCCCACGCAGATGGCATTGTTGGGTCAGTAGACACAAATACGGTGAACTTGTTGAGTCAATTGTAGCAGTTGTCTTTACAAACTGCTCCTAACAACCAAGTCACATAGTCTAATCCTTCCGCTTCCCAAACTTCTTCAATTAGTTCCGTCCAATCGGATAATCCCAAAGGAAGTCAAAATTCCAATGGGAAGAAGAAAGGACGAGGTAAGAAAAAGAACCAGGATGGGAAGCCCGATGCAAACAAATCCGGCAATAATGCTGGTGGGGGTAGAAATGAGTCGAAAAAGAAAGTTAAGTTTCCATGCAAGCTATGCGGTGGAGACCATTTAACTCATCTTTGCCCTAAGATTGAAAACGCTCAGCGCTTGTTAGGGCAGCAAGGGACTTCCAATTCCCAAGCTGTGTTAACTAACCCTTTTCCCCAAGGGCAGCAACTTCTTGCTGGCGCGAGTTCAAACCCTGGAACCTCCGCAGGGGGCAACCAGGAAGGGGAAAATTCTCCGAATGTTTTCATGATGGGTTCTAATGTCAATGTGGCTACTCGGTCACGTGATTACGGTGAAGCTGAAACTTCGAAGGATAAGGTTGTTCCCGGAGGTACTGACCTCCATATCGAGCGACCCACTATTGAGACTATACCACGGATGCTGAAAGGTTCCGCTAAACGCGCGATGATTAATCCTAATGCTAGGGCCGCCCAGAATTACTCCATTTTGGAGGATCTGGCTCAAAGTCTGTGCGCTATGTCCGCTTTAGAGGTTCTCCAGTCGTGTCCGGCTCAGAGAAGTGCTTTACTTTCCGCAATTTGGGCAGTAGATCCGGCTAATTCTTTAGTGCTCACTTTTGACACGTTAAATGTCAAAAAGTGACTCCCTCATCACATGGCTTTTCAAATAAAGTCTACATACCGAAAAATCAATATTTTTCGAACCGTTATTGATGAAGGGGCTTCCACGTGCGTTATGTCCATGTCATGTTGGAAGGCTATCGGATCACCTTCGGCCGTTCCTTCACCTACCGTCTTGACTGCATTCGATGGTCATTCTCATAAGCCGCATGGGATTATCCCGGCCTTTCCTATATGTGTTGGGGGGAAGGTCGTTAATATTGAAGTGGAAGTCATCGATGCTAATCTAGATTATAATCTCCTCCTAGGAAGGAATTGGGTATACGAAATGGACGTTGTTGTTTCGACTCTGTTTCATGTCATTTGCTTTCCTCATGAGGGGAAAATCGTAAAGGTGGATCAGTTAGACTATTCTCCAGTTGATCCTCAAGAAACTTCTGACTCCACTGTTCCTTTAGTGGATAACCCTTGTCCGCCTACTGAGAATCTAGGAGTAGGGATGTATTCCTCGTTGATGGGTACCTTTGAGTTTCCCTCTCCTATAGCAAAAATTAGTGCTATTTCATCATCCAGGGAGTTTTCTCGAGATGGGTTCTTTCGAACTCATTATTTTTCGGACCCCTGGACTTTGCCTTCACCTATGACCACATTAGTTAAAAGACAAGAGAATGGAATGGCATTCCCTATATTTGCAGCTGAGCTTAGATATCAGTCTATCGTGAACTCTGCAAAAGACCATTCTACTCCCTTTTCCGAAGAGGAGTTAGATGGCGATGTGGCCCCCGCTTGGAGCCTTGACTCCACCTCTGCTTTGGACTGCTTGGATTCAGTCTTACCATCAGAAGAAGCGATTCTTGAAGTAATGATGGGTATAGATCGACCTTGGGAAGATTGACACCATCGTTTATACTTTCTTCCTCCACTGCAAGAAGTCGAGTCTAGATTCTCCGAGCTCAGTTCTAGCGATGTTTGTATGGTGTTAAACCCTTTGGCTCCAGCACACGTTCGTGCCGAAGGTAACATGTCGGTAATTTCAAAAACGACACCTATAAACATCTCTAGGGACCCTAACACAATAGAGAATATCTTCATCGGAATTGAGTGTTCCCCTGAAGAAATTCAAATATACACCAACTTATTTAAAGAGTTTCGAGATGTATTTGCTTGGTCTTATGAGGAAATGCCTGGCATTGACCCATCTATAGTTCAGCATGAAATCAAGACGTACGAAAATGCTAAACCTGTCCATCAGAGACTTCGGCCGGTCAACCTTAGGAAAGCAGCAGCTATCAAAGCGGAAGTGGAGAAGCTGCTAAAGGCGGGTTTTATATACCCTGTTCCTCTTACTGATTGGCTTTCTAACCCAATACCCGTAGATAAAAAGCAAGGAACAATCCGAGTATGCATTGATTTCAGGGACCTAAACAAGGCTTGTCCTAAGGACAATTACCCTACGCTATTTATTGATCAGATTATTGATGAGTGTGCGGGTAATGAGATTTTCTCCTTCATGGATGGATTCTCTGGTTATAATCAAATTTTTATCCGTCCTGAAGACCAACATAAGACGGCCTTCATATGTCCCTGGGGTACCTTTGCATATCAAAATATGCCTTTTGGTCTTAAAAATGCTGGAGCTACCTTTCAGCGGGCCATGTCTTATGCTTTCTATGACATTAAGCATATCATCGAAGCATACTTAGATGATCTCGCTGCTCGTTCTTGGAAGAGGACTGATCATCCTAGTCACCTTCGAATGGTTTTCGAACGATGTCGTTTTTATAAAATCCGGTTGAATCCCAACAAATGCGTTTTTGCAGTTACATCTGGTCGGTTGTTAGGGTTCATAGTGTCGAACGAAGGGATTCGTGTAGATCCCTTCAAGGTTGAGGCAATAGTTTGGTTGCCTCCCCCGTCGTCAATACGTCAACTTCAGAGTCTTCAAGGGAAGGCTAACTTCTTACGTCGGTTTATAGCAAATTATGCCGAGATTACTAAAGGGTTCATACGGTTGTTACGTAAAGGAGTTCCATTTGTATGGAACGACTTTGCGTAACGATCGTTTGATGCTTTGAAAAAATCATTAGTCTCTACCCTGCTTTTGAGTCCATCGGATTATGGCAGAGACTTCCTTTTATATCTCGCAACAGCAGAATCAACCATTGGTATGGTTCTAGTTCAGGAGGATGATGCTCTCACCGAGCACGTGATTTATTATTTGAGCCGAGGCTTAATAGGCTCTGAACTTCGCTATTCCCCGGTAGAGAAATTAGCCTTGGCCGCTGTTCATGCTGTCCAGCGGCTCCGTCATTACATCTTACTACGCAAAACTTTTCTCTTAGCGACAGTCAATCCATTCCAATTTGTCCTCAGTAGGCGAGTGATTGGGGGAAAATATAACAGATGGATAGTCATTTTGCAAGAATTCGATCTCGAATTCTTGTCAGCTAAGTCTAAGAAATCCATGGTTTTTGCGGAGTTAATTTCTGAGCTGCCTTGTGGAGAGGACACGATTTATGAGGAAAGTTTCCCTGACGAACAATTATTCCTCATCTCTTCACTCGACCCTTGGTATGGAGATATCATTGTATATCTCCAGACTTCGAAGTTTCCCTCTACTTTTTCCAAGGATGAGCGTCGTAAATTACGTCACCTGGCTAAGAACTATGTTATAATTGGTGATACCTTATACCGACGAGGGGTTGATTCAATCCTTCGGCGCTGTTTGACCTTGGAAGAAGCAGAGTCTATGCTTAATGATTGCCACAGTGGAGCTTGTGGTGGTCATCTATTAGGGCTTGCTACAGCCCAGCGCATCTTACGTGCTGGCTATTTTTGGCCTTCACTTTTTAAAGACTGTGTGGAAGTGGTCAAACGTTGCCACCCTTGTCAAATCTTTACTTGAAAGATGCGTGCTCATCCAGCTCCTCTTTTTCCCGTTGTCACGGTCAGTCCTTTTACTGAGTGGGGTATTGATTTTACAACTTGTAATCCGCCTTCAGCAGCGAATCACAAGTATATTATTGTGGCAGTAGACTACTTTACGAAGTGGGCCGAAGCCATGCCCACTTATAAAAACGATAGTGACACGGCAGCGTTGTTCCTCTTCAATCAGGTTATCTCAAGGTTCGGTGTCCCGAGAGAGATTGTCACTGATCATGGCAGTCACTTTCAGAATCAACTTATGTCCGAATTGGCCTCTAAATTAGGTTTCTGTCAAGAGCATTCGTCTCCCTATTATCCTCAGGCCAATGGACACGTCAAGGCAGTCAATAAAACTCTTAAGACGATACTCCAACGGACAATCGATAAAAATCGGTCCAATTGGCACGTGATGTTGTATTCGGCTCTTTGGGCATACCAGACCTCCGTAAAGAATGCTACTGGTTTTACTCCTTTCCAGTTAGTTTACGGGATGGAATTTATCTTTCCGATCGAATGTGAAATTCTGTCTCTCAAATTAGCTGTAGAACTCCTCCCAGAGACTTCGAGTCTCAAAGAGCGTCTTCTTCACTTGGAACATCTCGATGAGCAGCGTCAGGATGCTGCCACGATGAATGAAGCCCATAAGAAAAGGGTAAAAACGCAGTATGATAAATCTGTCCGTCCTCTAGTCTTTTCTGAAGGCGACCTTGTCTTGGTCTACGACCAAGATAAAGATGCCTTGGGGGCAGGCAAGTTTAAGCCTATGTGGTACGGTCCTTTCATTATTAAACGAGTTTTAGAAAAAGGGTCATATGAGTTAGTCGACTCTGAAGGAAACAAGCTGGCGGAGCCCCGAAACGGGCTCTACCTAAAGAAGTACTTTTCTTAAGTAGAAATTAGGCAAATGGCTTCTTTGTATATTATGTATATTTGTACATACATTATCGAGAGCTTCGTGATGTCAACACTTTTTGGTCTGTTGTTGCAGGTGTTGATGGATGACTTGGTCTATTTTGGGTTCGCCGATGGTGCTAGTCGGCACACTCAGAATGTCGCTTCCACAGCTTGGGTACTTTATTATCCAACTGGTCAATTGATGGTATCAAGAGGCGTATGCATTGGTCCTGCTTCGAATAACATGGCTGAGTATACTGCTGTTATTAATTTACTGTCCGAAGCAATCTCTTATGGGGTTGACTCGTTAGTGGTGTATCTCGATTCTCAATTGATAGTGTCTCAATTAAATAACATTTATCGGGTAAGGGATCCATGTTTATATCGCCAGTATTTAAGAGTGAGGTTGTTGCAAAGATCATTTATTTATATTTATTTGCATATTCCAAGATCTCATAATTGGTTAGCTGATTCTATCGCTAATCAAGCATTAGACTGGCACATCAATCATTCATCATAAAATCAAAGCATCAAAAAGTCAACTGTATATATATATATATCATCATAAAAGTGTCTTGAATGTACATATGTAGTCCAAAAAATATACAAAATTGGGACTCAAATGCCCATAATCATATCCGGCATATCTAATGCCCCGGCTCAGGATGAGCGGCCAAGTAGGTCACTATAGCATTAGCCACACGCCGAAAAGTGCGAACCCAGTCACGTGGCATCCCAACCACATGACGTTGCATATCCTCTGGAAGGTCCTTTATACCAGCCATCGGTACTCGACAGCGCAGTCTAGTCAGGTGTCGCTGGACGTTGTGTAGAGTCCTCTCCGTCTCAGCAGCCGCCTCTTCGGCTCCTCGACCGCGTCGTCTGTGCCGCGGAAGTCCATCTGGCCGCACTGGCCCAATATCTGGATCATGATCATCATATCAGTCATTTCAATCTCGTCAAAAAATATTTTTTTCAAATTGCATCATTATATTTGAAAAATCCAAAAAAATCATAAAATCAAAAAATTCTTACCGATCTCGCCCCATGCTGCATCTGGCGGTAATTCTAGGTCAGGATCTCCGCGGAAGTCCAGCCCAGAATAGGGGTAGTCGTCAACGACGATGATCTGCTGATCCCACCAGGTGAAGAAATCGTCGTCGAAGGCAGTCCTAGGAACCTCCCCACCCCCCAGATGTTTCATCAGATCAGCCCAACGACCCATACGTGGATCGCGTGGGGTGCTGATGAAAACTGCTACCCTGGATCGGAGTGCGGAATCCTCTCGAAGAAGAAGGTGCACAGAATAGTCCCATAACCAAAATTTTTGGTCTGTCCCCTCTTAATGGAAGTGAGCTGGCTCTTCATGCTGGCCAGAAGAGGAGTACACCAATCAAACACTGTGTTGACACAATCCACTGCCACACTCATGTTGAGCCGTGATGCCTGATGCAGTGAGGATGATCCATTCACCCGAGCCATGGTGAACAAGATGATCCTGAGTGATAGACTCTCCACATGTGCAATGGAGATCTGGCTTCCAACTTTCTTGGCATGTCTCGGGCAGTATATCTGTACATAGTCCTCTATAGAGAGGCTACTCCGCGTCCTGCCCCGGGACTGTACTACCTCTCCCCTTCGGGAAAGGCCCGTGATAAAGTATATGTCCTCCACTTCCACTCTGAGTGGCATCTGATCTATCATAAATGCTTCCTCATCGACATCCCAATAGCTAATGAGCAATTCAAGCAGTCGCACATTGGCTTTCATGTTCGGCAGCTTGAAGAATTTGAGCAAGCCGCATCCTCGTAAAGCATCTAAGGCTTGAGGATCATTCATAACCTCATTGTCAACCACGGCATGTTCCCTTTCACGCCATGTGATCGGCATCCTGAAAAGAAATTGAGGTTTCAACCGTTAGTTTTCATTTAAATTAGCTCGCAGCGTATACGCGGGTTACTGTATACACAGTCGCGTATAGGGCCCACATGTACGTGGGTTTAATATTATCAACCCGTGTATACGCCGCAGCGAAATTTTAGTCAATAGTTTAACGGTGAAACATCAATGGAAAATCTTAAAATTAATCACAATGCATTCCAAGCTAAGTGTAAGGGTTACCTGGAAGATTTTGTGGAATTTGAACGGTCGAAATCGACGTACGAAGAATTTGCTCCTTTTGCTCCAAATATTTGCTCTCCAAGTTGAACAGTAACAATGGTGAGTCCAAAATTCTATTTACAAGTTTTGAAAATGCAAAATTTTTTCAAAATTTCATTTTGATTGGTTTCATGTGACTTTTAACTTGGGAGCTTGGAGTGTCGAGATTGGTTTTCTTTTCAGGACATTTTGGACATTTTTTCGACTTTTTCGTGACGGTTCTGCAACTGCTGACCCGTCATGGCAGGTATCGTTTTTTTACTGGCATATAGGTTAGGGACATCATTTCTCCGTTGCATTATGCATACTAGCCTCCATTAGTCGATACATCTGCCATAGGGTCGATCCCATCGTGTTATGGTACGTAAGCCATCTTCACTCCCCAATTTTTTAAATCATGACACGATGGTAGAGCCATCCTTTACATGGGCATCGTAGTTAGCACCTCACTGACATTTTTTGCCCATGCTGCTTCAATTTGAGTAGGCTCGGGAGTCCTCTGTAGTCCCGCCATGACTTATGCGGTGAAGACTCATTCCTCTTAAGTTCTTCGCTTTGTTCTGGCCTTATACCTTAGAGGCTCCTTTGTGTCGAGTTGTACTGCCGCATTGCATGTTGACTATTTGCACCTTTTGGCCTAGAGCCGGCTTCACTTGGACTCGTGTTTAAGCCAAATTTTGACCATGATGTCTGCAAAAAATCAACCTTGCATACCTTTGACCTCTGCAACTTGACATACCTTGACCCGTGGAAAGGACATACCTTTGAGTGTCACCGACCCGTTTTCGCGTCCCTGCTTTGAGCATAGGAATGTTCTCGTACCAGGAACTAGATCATTTGTTTCACCGACACTCGTCCTTTCCACCATACCATAGCATTATTTTATTCTTTCTCGAGCTTAACAGAAAAAGACAAAAAAAATAAATATTCCAAAAAGAGCGGGAACGGGACAGTATTTCCATCTATTATTGGCAGCTAGAGTCAGTGGTGTCGCCCTTGAACAAAGAACTCAAAACAAAGTCTCCTCCGCTTGGGTGGGATTTAGTTTGACTTAGGTTTGTCTTAACCATTATTATTGAGTCAGTTCTCTCCCGATTGGTTATCTCTTCCAATCATATGGAGGGTTCGTTCATGCCTCCTGCATGACGAACTTATACAGATTCGTCATATGCTACCATAGTCACATTGAGTCGTGCTTTTGTTCAAGGGAAGTTAGCCTGAGTCGGCCTCTCTGCGGTGTCTCTTGACTCATTTTTCAGTCGGCCATCCCGGTTGTCGGTCTCATTTCTTACATCACATCAGTTATATTGGTCCTATACTTGTGCTGGTTTGAGAAGGTCCCCATTGACTTCTTGCTGGCAGGTCTTGTCCTTATCGACGACGATATCTTGCTCTGAGGGCAGGCCTAGAGTTGCAGCCTGGCTCTATTTTCATTATTAATAGGTTACCTTGTGCTCAGCATCGTTCAGTATCATGGGTCTTTGACTGAGTGGTTTCCCTTGTGTTCGACGTCAGCTTACATTATCACACATTGGGATTCGTGCGGTACCTTGGTTTCCATTTGACCCTATTGGTGGATACCCCACCTCTGTGTCAGCTTTCATTATTGGTTGGTTCAGAGGGTTTCTGCCATGCGCTAGCTACATCTTGTGTACGCCGGAAACATGCCTCGGTTCGGTTACTACATCTTTTTTCGTCCGATTCCTTCCAGATTATTGGCCTATGGGTTATACTCGCGCTAGATTGATGGAGGATGCCTTAATGCCTTCGTTCTAGCGGATCTTTCCCTATCGACTCCGACTCATTGCTCTGGGGCAAAGATCTAGAGTCCATTTGGCAGTACCTTGGGGTTTGCAGTCATTAGTGGCAGATCCTTCGCTATCGACAGTGGGAAAGCAACATTGTCTCCTGATCGATAGATTCTTATAGGTGTTTGACTTCAGCTCATTTATTCACACTTGTTAGTTTGCACTGGGTACCTTGACGCTCATTATCATTATCGATGAGTAGTCTCGCGTTTGTTAACGGTATACATCAATGACCAGTAATCAAACGATTTCTCACATGGTCGACTTTAGATCATTTATTCCCATGGTGTAAAAATGTACCACGACGGTCGGTGAAGACCTCAGGTTGTGTCAGCATTCATTGGTTCACTTGACAGTTGCTCCTGTTGCTGCTAGTTGATACCATTCCACCTTATATGTTGCAGTCAGTCATGGCAACATTCTATATGCTGGCACCTGAGTTTGCAATGTAGTACCATCCTTTTCCATCATGTTCAGTTGGTACCTCTTGGGATCAATCTTTGATATCAGTGATCCGTTGTATCTTCCAGCATCATTGACAGTTTATATGTGATATTCAGACATGTACTTGTTCGATCATGATCAGATGATCCATTATGTATTTTCCAGTCATTTATACTTGTATACTTAGTGGATCCGCTTGTACTTGATATGCGAACATGCTTTGCTTTCTCTGAGCATGGGTATGCCCGCCTCAGACGGTGTTTCTTTTTTATTTCCTTTTGTGGCTTGGCAGGATGAATTCTGGTGAAGTACTCCTCGGTTTTTGGCAGATTTCCTTTCCATGTACTTTCTTAATATATTTCGGCCATCATGTACCCTTTCTGACCTCATATATTAGGGGGCATCTGTTATAGCTCCAAATCTCACTATTATGGTTTGTGATGCTGCACTCATGGCCTAGGGCAACCCCTCCTTCCAGACCTGGTCCAAAATCTAAAAACAGTATTTTATTCCCTGTACGCGACATTGCCCTGAGTTAAACGCGTGTATACGTGGGTTCATATATACCCAACCCGCGTATATGTATTAAAACACTTAAAAAATTATAAAACTTCTTATTTTCGGGCGGAATCACGGTCTTACCTGCTGATCACTATTGTGCCGTGCCTCAACTGTCCCCACCATTTCCTAACTAAAAAATCTTTTTGGATGGTATAAAAAGACACCAAGGGAAGGCCTTAAAGGGGAGAGAATATGGGAAAGGTATTTTACGAGATTTCCCCTGTCAGGTCTGAAGACCCTTGTGCCTTCTGCACTTCCCCCTTTTGTACAGGAACCCCTTGTTTCCTTTGATTTGATGTTCATCCCTTAGTTATGACATCTTGGAGTGAGTATTGGAAGGAGACCTACTAGAGGCTTGAGGCTGGACGGATCTAGAAGGAGGCTGAGCTTTGAGCCTGTAGAAGTGGTTCAGGTGATATTGCTCTTTTTTGTACTATTTTATTTGTCTAATAAAGAAACATGTCTTGTTCCCGATATGCTTCTTTCTTTATGTTAATGATGTTCATGTTTGAATTTCATGTAGGAATGGATGTCTGAAAGTTTATAACTAACTCCTTTCTTGTATAACATAAAGATGATTTTTATATAAATCTTTTTCCATATACTGTTGCATTCTTTGGAATTGTTGGTTTTGCAAGGCAAAGGAGCGGAAGGGACGCGAAGAAGGGTTTGGACCCTTGAGGAACTACCCGGACGTAGGACCTGAGGTACGTCCTTCTTACTTTAAAAATAGCTTTTTCTAGCATAATGGCTGTGTGTGTGCATGTTTCTTGATTTAGACAACCTTCAGTCTGCTAGGGTTCCACCCAAGAGCCTTAGGGGATAAAATCCCTCAACACCATTGAATACAAAGTCTTTCTAAAATTGCGCTCCTCTTCAATGCGAGGTTCCTCTTCAGCCATGTTTCTTCTTCGAGGTGTACGCCCTGCCTCTGGATCGAAAGGTTCTAGATTCCCTTCGCCTCTTTGAAGCCTACCTCTTGTTAGCATACAAACATGCAATTCACACCTATAAAACCCTGCTCTAATACCACTTGATCCAATATGTTTTTGCTTATATATGTATAGAAAATAATTACATACAAAATTGCAGCTTAACACATAAATGTGCACATATGGAAAGAAGAAGAAAACACATAAAAGGCACAAAAGAGAACACCAAGGCTTGATAATGGAGTTTGTCCAATTTGGACTACGTGTTCGGGCCCAACTCAACAATGGGGAGGCCTTTCTTATTAAATGACATGAATAAACATAATTACATTTATCAATCTGTCCATAAAGAGGCTTATACCTCTAATTTGCTTGATGCCTATGAAATGAATGCTTGAGATGGAGTGGTATGTAGCACCAAAGCTTCCCACAGCAATAGAAAGTGTTGGAATTGTGTAACTATTCAAAAATAGATCAATAGATGCTCTCGGCCTCTGCGAAACAACGTGATACAACCATAAAGATGCATCCTTTCGTGCTCTTCCATTGATACTCTTTTATAAAGGATTCTCAGACAAAATCCCATTTAAAATGGGGCTTACCTAGTTAACTATGGAGGTTGGTAGAGTGGAAGTATCGGTGGGCACAACTGTCCCTAAAAATGGCCTATTATCATTCAAAATGATCAAACTTCCAATTTCCCGAAAACACTAAGAAATCCACCAAAAACTGTTCACCCGGATTTCAAATATTATTAAATCAAGCATATAATCTGTATCAGGTCCACGCTGAGGTTGTGAATCGGCATATCGTTGTGTCCCTGTCCTGGTCCTCGAGAATGATCGATCACCGAGCGATCACCGATATCAGCATTGGCCGATTGCGTTGGCATCCCCCACATGTGTCGCCCCGGGTGACTGATAAGGGTTCCGCCAATCCGGCTAATTGCCGATTGCACTATCCGCTCACCGATATCCATATATATATATATATGACCACCGATTGTGATTGCCTCTGATCCGCAGATCCGATCTGATCGGAGATCGGCGATCGGGGGTTCCACGGCCCAAACCTTAAGTCCGACCTCATGCAACCTTTGATTACGATTTGGACTTAAGGCTTAAGACTCATTTTTCAAAGGAAATTCCTCATTTTCTTAAGGATTGAAGAACCCTTCTTTTTGCAATAACTTCATCATCTGGACTCAGATTGAAGTACCGTTTGCACCATTGGAATCAGAAAGACGAGACCCCTGCTCTGGTCCTAGGTTGACTTCATTCCGATCACTTTGATTTCTGAGTTTTTCCATGCCATTGTATCTGAAGATCCACCTGGATCAGGTTGGGATATCTATTTGAGTAGTTTTGGAAACACTCTCAAAAACCTTTTTGACAGGTATTTCTACCTTTTTCTTGCTTGAATTATCCATAGTTTTCTTAGGAAGACTATTTGTGTTGTTCCTAGGTTCAATTTCAAATGGCTTTTTAGCAAGTTATCTGATTTTTTGATCTTGAGAGTGTCTGGATTATTTTTGCTCCTAAGGTTATACTGCCTATGGAATTCCATTATGGCATTTTCAAACCTTTGTTTATATTCATCTGACTCTTCAGAATCTAGTTCAGTTTGGGCTAGGAGAAAAAGTTCCTGCTCTTCTTGAGTGAAGAAAACTATTTCATCATTGTTTATCCCCATCAAATTAATTTGATTATCATCCAAATATTCAACAATATTCCCCTCATCATCTGTATAATTTTCCCAAAAAGGAGGCCGAACTTGCTTGTATGGACACTTTTGTTCTCTTTGTTTAATTTGGGGAACATTCCTTCTAAAGTTTTGGTTTCTAGTCTTAGGGGCATTTTGGTTCTCTCTTAATTGAGTTTTGTCATTGATGTTCACTCTTTGCATCATCTGATTCACTACTCTCACTAGGTTATCAATTTTATGATCAACAATAGAAGTAGAAGGTTCTTCCTTTATAGTAACTCTGCGTTTAGATTTCAATTTGGCCTTCTTGGCTAGGATGTTAGCTTCAACTTTAATAGCATTTGCTTGCATTTCTTCCAAAGTTTTCGGGTCTCTCTCTCTAAGTTGATATTCCATGTCTACATCGAAACCATCTAGAAAATCAATTAGAGCCAGGCTAGGGGAGGGATTGATGTCTTGTGGAATGGCATTGTAAACAATATTAAATTGTTCACAATATTCTTCCACACTCTCATTTGGTTTTCTTTTCAGTGTTTTATATTCATTTAGGAGTTGAAGTGAATTTCTTGATCTCCCATCTAGCTAAGTAATTTTGATGGAAAGCATCAAGGTTGGCTATACTTCCTGTAGGTAAACCCCTAAACCATTTTTTGACATCACCTCATAAACTTTGAGCAAAAAATCTCATTTTAACATTGGCTTCATCTACTTCTTGAAGGTCAAACACATCATTCGTCCTATCCACATGCTGTTGAGTAGTATAAGCACAAGTGTTATCAAAGGTCACAATTTTAGATTGGTAATCTCTAGGCATAACTTTTAGCTGGCATGGTAACACCAAAGGTGCATACCTACTGGCCATAACTATTCTGGGAGATTGACTTGAAAATGGACCTAACGTAGGTGTAGTTTTGATAACTACAAGGATAGTAGGAATAATAGTATAAGAGATCACAGGTGAGGAAGTTGAAACTATGGAATGAATAGGACCGGAAGGCTATAGATGAACTGACTAGGAAAATTGACTAGACAAAGAGGCAGCTACAACTGTTAAAGCAAAAAATTCAACAGATTGTTAAATAAAAGCTTCTTCAATAGCTTGGTCCAACACTGAAACTAGACCTTGTAATTTGTCGAATTGTTGTAAGGATTCAAGATCAGGATCTGTTTCAAAATACCAGGTCTGGGGTATGTATGGTTGTAGTAGGGCTTTATCAACGATAGTTTGATCTACAAAAGCCTCTAACTTTGATCTAAAAAAACTATTCTGGAAAGGTAAATCAAACTCTATATATTGTATAGTTTCAAATTTCTCTGGGAGAGAATTAGACATTGACAAATTAATATTCTCAGGAAGAGAATTGAATCTAGACAATGGACTATTACTACCTTGACTCTCTATAAAAAATTTCTTCCTCACCAATTTCTCAGGGTTATCTACAAATTCAGCAGGGTTGGGGTTATGGTGACATCTAGTGAAAATTATTTTGGGAGCCAGGTCTATTAAAAATCATCACACAAATAAAAATCAAATCAATGACACACTAGAATATTTACAAAATAACAACCTCAGATCATGTATTTCATCATGATATATAAGTCTCGATTTATAAAAATACTCATTAGATACCAGGGATTAATAATGTTTTAGATTAAAAAGTATTCTTCCCCGATATGGTCGCCACTATGTTGTTAATCCATAGTTTTGAGGTTGAGGGAGTAAACACATTGGACAACATCAAAACCACTTTGGAAGCTGGGATCTAGCCCTGACATCTTCAAAGAGGGATCTCTCTGTTTAATTTAGCTTTGTTTTTATGTGAATTTTAGGCTAGTTATGAATGTACTTGTTTGTTTTGTTTGAAAGGTTTGGTTGATTTGAGTGTTATAATTCCATTGGGCCATGGAGTCTATAAATGAAACTGGAGTTTTGCATCAATTTTTAGAGGAGTTCTCACAGGGAAAGCTAGGTTGCATTAACTAGATCTTTGCAAAAATTAAATGAATAGTGGAACACCAGAAGTGTAAGGTTCAGTAGAAACCAAGGAGCAATTAAGAATTCCTTGATCTGACTTCAGTGGAAAACATTAAAATTAACAACAACCAAAATAAGGTGCTCTGAATAACGAATCCTATTTATCACAGTTTCTGTTGATTAATTCATAAATTTAGAATAACAAAGAAAGGAAAAACAATGTTTAAACAAATAGATAGAAGAGACACATCACCATTTAGTACACCACATGAATCCTGTGAAAGGTCCCTGTATTATTGATGCTCTAGTACTTTGAAAATTACAATATGCAAAAGGAAATTAGATTCGGAAATCAACCCCTGATAATTCAAACAACGAAGTATTTATAATGAAAATTACAAAAATTCTTTACAAAATCATCGTTAAACCGATAGTGTATTATTAGCCTAATTACAAAATATATCATCTAATCCTGGAAAAATAATAGGCCATGTAGGCTGTTGAATGGAAAGGTGGCCCTATTTTGATGGTTTTGGTTGCTGAGTCAACCTGAAACAATGATGCGATGCTAAACTGACCATCGTGCTGGTTGCTGCGTTGGAAATTTATTTTACTGCTCCTTAATTATCCTTCAATCCAATAAATCAACTAATTCCTCCCATCTCTTTTCATCTAGAACTGTCAATTTTATTACCCTGCGATAAAGTTCATCCACCTCCGTGTATTTGGCAAAAGTTGGTTTTACGGTAAAAATGTGTTTTACCACATTCTCTACATGGAAATGATTTGACATAGTTTCCAAAAATGCATTCGCTTTCATACTGCCTTTAATTCCACTGAACTTAATCTTTCTTTTAGCCACTTCTTTCATCTTGAGGATATAGTCTTCCTGAGTGATCAATTTGTCATTTGTAACATAGATACTGGGCAATCCCTTTTGCATTAAGGCCTCAATTTTGTTTGTGAACTTGTTTACATGTAGCTCTAAGGTTTCACACCTTTCTTCCAATTGATCAATGAGATTTCTCTTTGTCAAGACTTTCTTGACTTCTAGAATGGTGGCAGTTCTATCACTGATTCCTACCTCCTCCAACTCATACTTGGACTTTGAGTTTAAGAACTTGATTATATTGGAGGCTTCTGTGGGCATCTGTCCTAGATTTTCTCTTCCTTACACAATAGTTTCTTTAGTCTTCTCTATCAACTATTTCTGCTAAAATATAATTTGGATAGAGTGAAAAATCTCATTCATAGAGTCTAATATATTAATCAAAATAGTTTCCTTGGCTTGGGCCAAAGTCTGACCAATTGAAGTGTCCCTCTCTACCTTTTGAAACTTTTCAATCAGTCTCTGGGATTTCTCCATTTCAGTAATCCAAGCAGCTTCATCTTTGGCCTTTTGCACTTCTAAATCTTTGATTTGGCCCTGCAAAGTCTCAATCTCCTTTTACTACAGTGACATGTTCTGTAAGGTCTGTGTTACCTATTCAACACTGGTAGTCTGAGTGGAGGAGGCAGTTGCAGTGCTTGCCCCTGTTGATGGAAGCTGGAAAATAAGTACAACATCCAAGGGGACAATGGCCATATTCAGACTATATTTCTTCTCCTTTATCATTTTCTCCAATTCTGCCTCCATCTACTTAATCTTTATATTCTGTTATATGATCAATTTCATCATATCTTATTTCTGTGCTTTAGTTTCTTCAATATCCTTGGTCATTGGATCCTCTATGGCTGGCAGCTTGAGCTAATTTCTTAAGGCTACAATGTCCAGGTTCTCCTTTTTAAAAATATCCTTAATAGCATTGACATCTTTAGGGTCATACCCTATCTTAATCACCAAGTCTTCCAAATACTTAATCATGTTATCCTTTGCGAAATAGGAGACTTTTTCCGGCTTTGACTGTGGCTGGACATTTGCGAAAGAAACCTGCAATTTAAAAAGTGACATAGCAGTGTTAGTTAAAGTAGAGGATATCATTTCACCAGTTTTCTTGTGAATATCCATTTGATCAATGGGATGTATGTCCTTTGTGCTGAATTCAAAAGTTGTGCTCTTGTAGTCTACTGTTGATTTTGGCTGTGGAATTTGGGTCTCAAGAAAAGCCATCTACATTTTTCCATGCTCTATATCAAAGAATGACAACAACCTACTTTGTGAGTTGGAAGTCTGATTCCAAAATTGGTTATAAGTGTTATTCTTTAGAATTTCACTTCCAAGATTTATCTCCCTGTACCTGTCAAAAACTATCTTCTCTTTTTTTGGTTGGACATTCTGTGGTTCTAGCTTATTCTGCTTGTGAAGATGAAGGTTTAGAAGGAGATGTTGTGAATTTGGTAGTTACAAGTGGTGAATTTGTGATGATGATGGTTGCATGCTCTTCAGTTTCTTTGTCCAATTCTAATCTGGGAGTTACCTTTGCTCTCTTCCTATAACTGATTCTGAATTCTTTAGATTCACTCCCAGTTGTAGATGATTATCCTTCCTCCCTCTGTCTTTTGCTTGATTTTTCTCGAGGAATAGGAGTCTACAAAATAGAAGTAGAAACAAGTTGTTCTTCAGCTTCCTGCAAGGTATTTTCTGCGCACTCTAGCTGATTGGCATATTGTTCTATGTCTTGCCTTGAAGTATGAATGTAAAGAGTGTTTTTATTCTCCACTCTGAGCTTTGAGATGATGCCACAGGGGTCATAAGACCATGTAAAGCTCAAACTGAACTTCATTTCTATTCACCAGTTGTCCTTGTGTTACACACAATTGGGCCCACCTGTGTCTTTATTATCAATTGTGCCTTCTTGATGGCCACTACAAAGTGGATGTCATCTGAATTCAGCATTTGCCTGATATAATCCAGGGAAAAAATCCTGATTGGGAGGTATTTGGGAAGTTTATAGGGGGCCAGTTCATAACCATATACCTTGATTTCTATGTAATTTTGGTACAAATAGCAATCCCCTGTCTTTGCTTGGTTAGACAAATGCAAAATTCTCTTGATTTCCTCACTGATTTTGGGATGTACTACACTGTTCAAAGTGTTCATCACTGTATGAACAAAGTCTTCGATAAACTGATTATAATTGAATTCTTGTTGTTCTCTCATAACCAATGAGGTCCAAAAGATTATTGGCTACTAGTAACCTGCATCATCTAGCTTCTTCAATGCAAAAATGAATTTATCTGCCGGATAATAGAGGAACATATAAATCAAAATAGAGGTGTAATTGAACACCTATTCTGTAGGAAACTTTATGAATTGTTCATGGATATTATCAGCTAAAAATTGACTGAAGTTGAACACCAAGGAGGGCTTGTTGTCTGTGGAAAATATGGAGAGGAATTCTAAAATGGGCTCATCTATCCACTGATCAGAATGATAGCCTAAAATGTAAGAAATCATGGAAATAATATTCTTGGCCTGATTAGGGAAAATGGAAGAAGGATATGGAGGATTATTTTTGGGTAATTGGGCATTCTCTGGCAAGAAAATCTCAAAAATTCTGGCTCTAGTGGCAAATTTCAGCTTTTGATAAAGCTGGGTGAGGGCTTCTAGGGAGAAAGGGGCAATATTTTCCATGGTGGGGGCCAACATCATTTGGTCAAAGGATTGGGCTGTAATGGTGAAAAGAATATCACTAGTAAGGGAAATGATGGCTCTTTGGGTAGGGACACAACATGCTTGACATCTTTTGGTAAATTCTGGGGCTTGGAATGTTAAGGGGAAAATATAATGGGGGAGATTGGACTCCCAAAGCCCAATTTCATCGGTTTTGTTTGTGTTCTTATCCTGTAACCAATAATACAATTCCAGGAAATCGCAATCACAACGAGTTTCATTTATCCTGTAATCCCTATTAGCTAAAGGTGTATGATCTAAATCTATAGAAGGCGGAATTAAAAGATTAATGGACTTATCTTGAGTCTTAGTCTTAGAAGGCATGACTGTAAAAATCTATGAACAATATGAATTTGTAGAGGAGGCTTACCGAGGACAACATAATAACAGACTGTCAGGTGAAAATGGAAGGAAATGTCAATTTCCATGTTTATTTAAATGTATAAATGTTTAACTGATATATATATATATATATATATAAAAAAGTTATAATTTAGTTAGTTTTTACAATATTTTTAATTTTTACCTTGGTGAGATGCATGATGAAATAAGTGTTTGGGTGTTTATTATTGATTGATGATTATTTATGTTTATGAACTATTTAAATTATATAGCTATTCTAGTTTGTAAAATTTCATTTACTGACCTTTAAGGGGATGTACGTATCAAATTTCTATCAAACTACAACTCTAACTGTAGTGGTTTCAAATGATGTGAAATACTTATAACCCTTTACAATTAAGCCTCTATATAAAAACATGTCATATATTTTAATAAATGGTGTGGAATGTAACAATGTTTTTAAAAGAACATTTAACTGATACAATATCTCTTCTATCACATTCTTTCATCAAATATTTTTTTATGCAACTACCCTATATACTTGAATGTTATATTCAAATAACCTTGAAAATATTTAAATAAACGTTGTGTACAAATAAATCTATTATATAAAGAATAATATTCTTTCATTTTAATAAATGATGTGGAATGTAACAATGTTTTTAAAAAAACATTTACCCGATACAGTATCTCTTCTATCACATTCTTTCATCAAATATTTTTTTATGCAACTACCCTATCTACTTGAATGTTATATTCAAATAACCCTGAAAATATTTAATTAAAGTTGTGTACAAATAAATCTATTATATAAAGAATAATATTCTTTTTTAAGAAAGGTATATATTTATGATAAAGATAAATATAAATTTTTATTTTTATTTATTTTTAATACTTGAATGTTACATTCAAAT
The DNA here is from genome assembly GCA_000404065.3 of Pinus taeda. NCBI lineage: Eukaryota > Viridiplantae > Streptophyta > Pinopsida > Pinales > Pinaceae > Pinus > Pinus taeda. The sequence continues at coordinate 87,699 of APFE030098936.1, read as the reverse complement.
AACCCTGAAAATATTTAATAAAAGTTGCGTACAAAGAAATCTAAATCTATTATATAAAGAATAAAGTGAACAGCAATCACTTTGACGATTTTTTTGCTTATGTAACTATTGATGTACAACAACCCTACTGGGTTTACATAGTTTTTGTTTGGAACTATCAGTTGACTAAGGTCACTGTATTTGCATATGCCTATGGGCATCTACAGCATGTAATTTTTAACATATAATGGAAATTACAAATTTTCTCCCTGACCAAAAGAAAAACAACAACAAAAACTTGTTAACTATTTATTTATATATTTACACTAAATTCAGAATGCATATATTTACATATTATTGATGTAATGTTTTTGATTTCATAAGATACACATTCATTTAATTAGTATTCCGAATTAGCTCTTTTTAGGTTATTAATGAGTGATGTTTGGTGGTGTAAAAAAAAAAAACACAAAAAAAACCCTCCATGTTAATTTACTAACCTTTTATTTATTTAATTATAATAGTAACAACTATTTTACAAACTTTACTTTTATTCAAATGTTGGTAATGAATATAACAATAACATTAATAACTTTTCCTGTCCCTCGGTCCAGTCGAGTTGACTAGTCAAATTTAGTTGTAGCTGTTTCCAAGTCAAATATAGCTGTTGGAAGATCTTCTCTCCCTATTTAACCTGTAGCCATGATCTGGTTCTTCAACTTGTCCTGATGATGAACCACACTCTTTGGTTCGAAATGCATCAACAAAAATATTACAGTGTGATTTCCACGGAAATATTTCTCATTAAATAAAATAATATTCTTTTTAAGAAATGTATATATTTATGATAAAGTTAAATATAAATTTGTATTTTTATTTATTTATAATTTTGGATTAATAAAGATAATTTTAATGATAAGTGCCATATAGTAGCTAGTAACTCTTTTTAATTTATATATAGCTAAATTCAAGTTAGAGTTAAGGTGTAGAACTAATCAATTTAGGTTGTACTAATTAGTAAATTAAAGTATTTTGTTAATTATAATTCTGCATTGTAGACTAAGTGACAATAACAACATTGTCTTCATTGCAGTGATAATGTTTTTGTTGAGAAAATTGTCTAGAAAGTATGTATAAAGTTTATATGTAAAATACTAGTATTTGCACTAGATGTTGCAAAGAAAACGCCGTAACGCATAAAGTGCAGAAATCCATTATCCATGTAGTGTGTGCATTATTCAACAAGGTGGATCTCTCTAAATTTGTTGCAAACATTTATGTTGTTGCATTGCTAATTTATTTAGAATCTACTACTACCTCCTCTTCTTGGAATATTAGATTTCTTTTCACCCCATGATGACAATCCCTCTAATTATTTGAATCACAATTTTTTTCACTTTAGTGGGTTTACCTTCAACCTAAAGAAACATGAATTTGAGTCGCTCAATTAAAAAGAAATGGCTAAATTACAACCCTTGAAATATTTACAACCTTCTAAGTCTTGTATTTATAACTCATATTTATAACCCTTTAAAATGAAACTAACTATCTATATTTTTATTAATAATAAAAATAATCTTCTTTATAAAACTAACACTCACATTCTACTCCTATTGAAAAGGAATCAATACTCTTTGATAAGCAATATTCTTTGATAAGCAAGGAAAGAATTATGCTCGACCTCAGGGAACTCAGTGGGCAAAATTATCAATAACTAGTTAATATTTATTTGCATCAATTTCTTTTGGTCCAACTAGCAATTAAAATCCATCCCCTACCATTGCAACAATAATACACCATATATCACCTTCCCATTAAAACTGACAATGAGCTGCAAGTAAACTGTGAGAACACGGATGCCTCATAACCATGGAGTTAAGTTTGAAACATGAGCTTTGCTACAGTCCTCAATTGTAGAAATATTGAAATTTTTAAGAAGATTGGCCATTTCATAAGCAGCTGAGTTGACAACAGAGTTTGTCTGTTGCTGAGTCCCAATCATAGAGATGTCTATATGAGATATTTCAATGTCTAAGTAGAGCTGTTGAATATGGAATGTCGGTGTAAGTCCTCATCTCTGTCCAACTTATGTCAAAGCAAAGATGCTACATAGGAAGAAAGAATTGGTTAATCAGTTGTGGATGATGGCATTTTTTCTAGAAAATGCAATATCTCCTTCATTGATTTCAAAACTCCATTGCTTCACTTGCACCTATCTTCTCGGGCTTTCATATTGATAAAAAAAATGTAGAAAATTTTGGTTGAGTTAGTTTCAAACCATAAAATCTACTCCAACTTCATCTAATGGGCTTGTAATATAGCCTTCTTCCCCACATTTTCTTGATTATAAAATAATGTCAAAGTAAAGTACAGTGATGAATGGTTTGACAACAAGTCACATGGGCGACGCCTGGGGAGACCGAAGTTCAAACCTCATTGAGTACAATGACTTGCTGTGGTGGCCACTAGAGGGGTGGATTCCCCTTTCCCATGAGTCTGCTCTTGCTAAAAACATAGGAACTTAGTATACCCGACTTGCAGGTGGTTGGTTATGCTCTTGGTGTTATAGTGGCAGCTATGAGGTTTGATCCTAGGTCTCCCTTAGATTAGGCTTGGCAGGTACCGATTCACCATGTGGTTAAAAAATAAAAATAAATAAATAATGTCAAATTAAAACGAGAGTTACAAATATTTTTCAACAATAGTCACTTGTATCAGATGATTATCGTCTCGCTTGGTTTTCATCCTTAGGGTTTAATATGGACGGACCACTTTCTATAAGATTAGGAAAGCCTACTGTGTCTTTGAAAGATCGATTTGATTGATGAAGGACATAAGTTAAAAATGCAGTGATCATCCCGTATGTTATCACTCAGGTTGTCCCTAGGCTCCTGTAGGGATACAGCCGAGGTAACCACAAACCAATCTTTGGATTGCAGGTTCTAGCCCACCTGCAATCAGAGAGGGCTCTCTCTTAATGATTTAACTTTGTTGATGATGATTTTAGGCTAGTTGTCGGGTTCAGGGGTTTTGACTTTTTGTTTGGATGGAAGATGTATGCCAGGTAGAAAATTCCAAGCAGAGAGGCAAGGTAAGGTGTGATAAGTTTCAAACCATTGGGCATGGAGTCACGGATTAAGGCTTGCTGTTGTGTTTTCTTGGTCATAAGAGGATTGTGGAGCAAGATAGCTACACATGAGACAATTATCAATTTGCTGAAAGGATGGAAAGATGGTCAGGGATGAAAGGCAATTAAGAATCTTTCATCAAAACTGACAGGGAGGAGAAGTGAAAGAATGGTTATCTAGGAGCAGTTAAGAATTCCTAAATTATCATTCATAAGTGAAAGAAACAGTGTAAACAAGATCATTGAAGTATGCATGTTCATAACTATTCCTGATGAAAACATGAAAAATTGCAGAAATTGAGCCTAAGGTGCAGTTAAGCAAATCCTAAGCTGTTCTTCTTTCCTGCAATTTAGATGGCGGAATGATGATAAAACAAACATGAAAAACTAACAGAGTTAAGAAACACTTATTGAACCATGTAGAAGCACAGGAATTCCACAATCACTCCTCGGCCAATTAAACACAGCAGACAATTTCAGAATCCATGCTTTCAGTAGTCTTTGATTATAGAAAGTATGACAGTTACAGTGCGAGTCTCTGCTTGAGGAAGATATCTAAATACCAAAGATCAAGCAACTAATCGACCAACCAACCCCTACTCCATTTTTCAGGGTGGTATATATAAGAAAAATATCTGAAGTCATTTATTACAGTTGACCTAAAAAAGTCTGCAGGAAAAAGCTTTTTCTAAAAACCTAATTGTTGCTAGAATTAAATGCAAGTAAGTCCTTTGGGTTGCGCCAGAGGCAACTGAATCAAGTTGAGTTGATGAGGTGTTCTGTGTGACTTGGTGCAGTGGTTCTGTCATAATTGTGCATTGAGTTCTGGTCCACTGATCTTCTGTGAGTTTAATGTGCAGTCATTTGTGCAGGTAAGCCTTCAATGCGTCTTCAATTGCTTCTTGACTTTCAGAGCTTTCGTTTTAATGTTGGATTTGCCTCGAGCCCTGAGAAAATATCCTCTGATACACTTTGCCACTACATTGATGGCCTTCGCCGCTTCCTGATACTCTTTGACGTGTTTTTTGTCTGCATATTTGATCTGATACTCTTTAATTTCTGTTCCTGGTCTCTCTCTGTCTTCAAATTCGTTTAATTTGGAAAAATCGGGAAATTATGGGCGTTTTCGGTGCAAAAAGGGCAAAGAAATCAAAATATTCCCTAAAGATTCCCCAATATGGCCCATTTCCCGTAGCGATGCGCGATTAGTGCTAATCGCGCATCAAAAACTGCCTCCGTTTCTCATTCCAGAGCTCCGAAGCTCGACTTTCGCGCTTGCGCAAATTTTCGGTTTTTTGGCTGCTGATGTCAGCATGACGTCAGCTGTACGGCGGATGACGTCAGCATGCTGACGTTAGCAGTGGGGTCCTTTGGTACGGATATGACGTCAGCATGCTGACGTCATCAAGGTGACGTGGCAGTACAGCGGGGTGACGTGGCAGAGACACGTGGTAGGGTGACGTGGGTCGGGCGCAGGCAGTGTGAGGTGATGTGGAGGCGATGTGGCAGTGTGAGGTGGCGCTCCTGTTACGTGAGGGGAGGGCAGTTTTGGCCTGTGCATCGGAACACCTTTGGTACGAAGGTGGTTTCTGTCAGGGGCGGCCCGATGCAATGGGAGGCTGCCACCTGTCCCGGTGTACGACGGTAAAACCGTCGGACATCGGGTGGTAACCTACCACCACAATAGGGC